>CAUYON010051940.1:0-42235 GCA_963573935.1 Arctocebus calabarensis
GGTGTTTTCCAAATATACAATCATATCATCTGTGAAGAGTGAAAGTTTGATCTCTTCTGACCTTATGTGGATACCCTTGATCGCCTTTTCTTCCCTGATTGCAATGGCTAAAACTTCCATTACGATATTGAAGAGCAGTGGAGACAATGGGCAACCTTGCCTAGTTCCTGATCTAAGTGGAAATGGTTTCAACTGAACTCCATTCAATACGATATTGGCTATGGGTTTGCTGTAGATGGCCTCTATTAGTTTAAGAAATGTCCCTTCTATACCAATTTTTTTAAGTGTTCTGATCATGAGAGGATGCTGGATATTGTCAAAAGCTTTTTCTGTATCAATTGACAGGATCATATGGTCTTTATTTTTTAATTTGTTTATGTGCTGAATTACATTTATAGATTTACATATATTGAAGCAGCCTTGAGACCCTGGGATAAAGCTCACTTGGTCATGTGTATAATTTGTTTGATGTGTTGTTGGATTCTGTTTGTTAGTATCTTGTTAAATATTTTTGCATCAATATTCATTAGTGATATTGGTCTATAGTTTTCTTTTCTTCTTGGGCCTCTCCCTGGTTTAGGAATCAAGGTGATGTTTGCTTCATAGAATGTGTTGGGTAGCATTCCTTCCTCTAGTATTTCTATGTTTTGGAAGAGGGTTAGTAAAATAGGTACTGGTTCTTCTTTAAAGGTTTGGTAGAATTCTGACATGAAGCCATCTGGTCCCGGGCTTTTCTTTTTAGGGAGATTTTGTACAGTTGATATTTCAGAACTTAATATAGGCCTGTTCAAAGTTTCCACTACATTCTGGCTAAGTCTTGGTAGGTGGTGTGCTTCCAAGTATTGGTCAATTTCCTTCAGATTTTCATATTTCTGAGAGTAAAATTTCTTGTAATATTCATTAAGAATTTTTTGAATTTCTGAGGGTCTGTTGTTATTTCATCTTTACCATTTCTAATTGATGAAATTAGAGATTTTACTCTTTTTTTCCCTGGCTAGGTTAGCCAAAGGTTTGTCTATTTTATTGACCTTTTCAAAAAACCAACTTTTTGATTTATTGATCTGTTGTATAATTCTTTTGTTTGTTTTTTTAATCTTAATTTTTTTTATTAAATCATAGCTATGTACATTAATGCAATTGTGGGATACAATATGCTGGTTTTATATATAATTTGAAATATTTTCATCAAGCTAGTTAACATAACCTTCATGGCATTTTCTTGTTATTGTGTGGGTGGAAGGAGGGGAACTGGTTCATGGAAAATCTTAATTTTGATGACTCTACTAGAAATGGTAGAGAAAGAAGCACCACAGGGAACAGGCATTGACACTAGGGTGGCCTCCTGGTTTTCTCAGGACTATTTCAACGTTAAAATGGAATCCCCCCAATGCCAGGCAAACTAAAACATTATGGGAGAGAAAGAAGCGCTAAAGGGAACAGGCATTGACACTAGGGTGTTAATGTTAGATTGAAGTAATCAGCACTCTACCCTAACAAGCATTTGTGGTTTCAGTTGCATAGCTGCAATTTTGTTAAGATCTAGTCTTATTTGCTTCCCATTTGCCCTATTTCTGGAGCATAGCCCTCTAGTGTTTTTTAACTATAAGTCTGGCAGATGCTTTGTCTCCAGTTTTGCAAGAGTATGTTCTGCCCTTCAGAGATTTTCAGTTTAGCTCTTTAATCTCATGCTGGCACTTCAATTCTTTTGTTTTCAATTTCATTTAATTCTGCTCTAATTTTGGTTATTTATTTTCTTCTGCTGGGTCTGGGGTATTCTTCCTTCTCCAGTTGCTTGAGATGTCTCATTAAGTTGTTAACTTCCTCTCTTTCCATTCTCTTGAGGAAGGCTTGCAGTGCTATAAATTTCCCTTAGGACTGCCTTTGCAGTATCCCAGAGGTTCTGATAATTTGTGTCTTCATTGTCATTTTGTTCCAAAAATTTGGTAATTTCCTTCTTAATCTCGTCTATGACCCAGCTATCCTTCAGCATAAGGTTATTTAACTTGTATGTTTTTGTATGAGTATGCAGATTCCTGTTGTTATCGAGTTCAACTTTTATTCCATAATGGTTGGAGAAGATGCAAGGAATAATTTCTATGCTTTTAAATTTGCTGAGGTTAGACTTGTGACCTAAGATGTGATCAATTTTGGAGTATGTTCCATGGGGTGATGAGAAGAATATGTATTCAATTTTGTTAGGATGAAATGTTCTGTAGATGTCTGTTAAATCCAGTTGTTGAATGGTTAAGTTTAAATCTAAAATTTCTTTACTTAGCTTCTTTTTGAAGGATCTATTCAATACTGCTAAAGGAGTATGAAAATCTCCAACTACTATGGAGCTGGAGGAAATCAAGTTACTCATGTCTATTAGAGTTTTTCTTATGAATTGAGGCGCATTCTGGTTGGGTGCATAAATATCAATAATTGAAATCTCATCATATTGAGTAGTTCCTTTAACAAATACGAAATGTCCGTCTTTATCCTTCCTCACTTTGGTTGGTTTAAAGCTATTGTACCTGCGAATAAGATTGCAACACCTGCTTTTTTCTGTTTTCCATTTGCCTGGAATATAGATGACCATCCCTTCATCTTGAGTCTAAATTTATCTTTTAAGGTAAGATGAGATTCTTGTATTCAGCAGATATCTGACCTGAGTTTTTGTATCCAGTCAGCCAACCTATGCCTCTTTAGAGGACAATTTAAACCATTCACACAATTGAAAGTAATGATAAATCTTTAGAAAGTCCAGTGGACATTTTTAATCCTTTCATCCCTGTGGAAGTTGAAATTTGACAAAAAGTTTCTGGGTGAGTTTGCTTTTGTGGTGGAGGATTACACTGGTCATTATGGAGGATAGGTCTGAGAATATCCTGGAGAGCTGGTTTAGTTATAGCAAATTTCTTCAACATTTGGATGTCCTTAAAGTATTTAATTTCTCCATCATAAATGAAACTCAATTTAGCTGGGTACAGGATCCTGGGTTGAAAGTTCTTTTGTTTTAGGAGATTAAAAGTCAATGACCATTCTCTTCTAGCTTGAAAGGTTTGATCAGAGAGCTCTGCAGTTAATCCAATATTCTTCCCCTTGTAGGTAATGGATTTCTTACGTCTGACTGCTTTCAGAATTTTCTCCTTCATATTAACTTTAGTGAAGTTAATTATGATGTGCCTGGGAGAAGTCTTATTTGGGTTGAGTCATGCTGGGGTTCTGAAACTGTCTGCTATCTGAATTTCAGAATCTCTTGGCATATCTGGAAAGTACTCTTTCATAATCTCATAAAGAAGAGACTCTGTGCCTTGTGATGCCACTTCATCGTTTTCAGGTATCCCTATAAGGTGAATATTGGTTTTTCTTTGAGTTATCCCTGAGCTGTCTGAGAGAATGATCCGTTTTTGCCTTCCATTTCTCTTCCTCTTTGGAAGTTTGGGAGCATTTGAAAGTTTTGTCTTCCATGTCAGAAATCCTTTCTTCTGCTTGCTCCATTCTGTTACTGAGGGATTCTACAATATTTCTCAGATCTTTAAGGGCTGCAACTTCTTGTCTCAATGTGTCAAAATCTTTGGTCATTTTGTCTTTGAATTCGCTCAGTTCTTGAGACATCTTTTGGGTCATCTTTTGGATTACTGCTTGAAATTCCAATTCCATCTTTTCCTCCACTACGCTAATCTTAGTTGCTATCCAGACTCTGAATTCAATTTCTGACATCTCAGCCATTTGCTTATGCAAGGGATCTTGTGCTGTATCTACCTTGTCATTCCTTGGGGGAGTTGATCTACTCTGAGTATTCATATTGCCAGAGTTTTTCTTTTGATTCCACCTCATGATTATTTTTCACTGTTGCCTATGACCATCCTGAGAGTTGGGGAACTATCTCTCCCAGATCAGACCCTGGCAGGATCACTCTGTTGTTGCTGGTCTTTGTAGGGAGTGACCCTATGTAGGTCCTCTGGGACTGCCCCACCCAGGGAGTTCTGGCTACGGGAGCAGCTCCAGAGTGTGGCACAAAATTAAGCACCAGGGCATGGGATGGGGCACCTGGTGGCCTTTGGAAAGGGAGCCCGTGCCTCCAGCAGTCTCTTGCTGGGAGGAGGGCTCTGGAGGGAGGGCACAGGTTGTGCAGCCTCCCGAGTCCCTGGCCAGATGGGTGGGGCTGGTGCAGAGGCTAAGAGGGTAGGGGAAGAGGAGGATTGTGTGGTTCCCAGAGTTCCTGCCCAGGCATCAGGCAAAGGCCTGGCAGGTTCCTGGTGGAGTCCCCAGCTGGTGTGGGTGGCAGGCGGAGGCCCAGAGCAGGGGTCCCAGCAGAGTCCCTGGACATGGCAGACAAGGCAGCGAGCAGAGGCCTGGTGGAGTCCCTGGCTGCTGCAAGCGGAGGGCTGAGTCCTGGAGGGCATGGATTGGAGCCACGTGGGGTTTCTGATGGGTGGCAGGCCGAGGCCAAGCGGAGCACAGATGGGCACTGTGTGGAAGTCCCGGCAGACTTCCTGGCCACTGCTGGCAGTGGGCCCAGACCCAGCAAGGTGCCAGCTGGGGCTGTACAGGGGTGCTGGTGGAGTAGAGTTCCTGGCCACTGTGGGCGGCAGGCCTGGGGCATGGATAGGAGCTGGGCAGGGGTCCCGGTTGGCGGCAGGCTGAGGCCAGGCAGGGCACAGATTGGCGTGATACGGGAGTCCTGCTGGACTTCCTGGACACCACTGGTGGTGACCAAGGCCCAGCTGGGGGCCAGTCAGGGCGTGCAGGTTTCTCGGCTGAGTGAAGTTCCTGGCCACTGTGGGCAGCTGGCCTGGGGCACTGATCAGAGCCAGGCGGGGGTCCCAGTGGGCTGCGAGCTTAGGCCAGGCGGGGCACAGATCTGCGCAGGTGGGAGTACTGGCAGACTTCCTGGCCTGGAGGCTGGTGGGGGCTCGGTTAGGCCCCAGAGTGTCTTACCTATCGGGCCTCCTGGTCAGGCAGATAGGGTGGTAGGCACTACTTGAGTCCTTCTCCCTCAGTTTCAGCAGAGGTTAGGCTTCTGGTGTGTCAAGTTAGTGGGGAAGGGTGTCCTGGAAGTTCAGAATGGCAGAAAACTTTAGTTCAGTTTTTTCTGCCTGAAGCTTGGTTTCTTGAAGTCGCAGCTTACCTCAGAGGTGACCTGCAGTTATCATTTCTCTCCAGCTGGGCTTTCCAATTCAGCTCAATTGGGCAGTTTCTGGAGGTTATCTTTCCTTCTGGATAGGAGCCTCTGTTGGAAGCTGCTTCTAGTTGGCCATGTTGCCCCTCCCTCCATCAGTAATAATTTTAATTCATCTCAGAAATGTTTTTTATAACTGACTAAGTCCAAAGTTTGTCCTTCAAAGAATTACTAAGAGAAAACGATGAATTCTCTGAAATTAAAATTTCTAATGTCTTTGAAAATTAAATACCTTTGAACTAAAAGCAAACTTATAGAACTTTAATTTAAAAAATTAATATGTTGGGCGGTGCCTATGGCTCATCAAGTAGGGTGCCAGTCCAATATACCAAAGTTGGGAGGTTCAAACCCAGCCTCAGCCAAACTGCAAAAACAGAAAAACAGCTGGGCTTTGTGGCGGGCGCCTGTAGTCCCAGCTACTCAGGAGGCTGAGACAAGAGAATCGCCTAAGCCCAGGAGTTGGAGGTTGCTGTTAGCTGTGTGACACCATGGCACTATACTGAAGGTGATAAAGCTCTGTCTCTATAAACAAACAAAACAAACAAACAAAAAAATTAACATGTCCATGAGTATTGCTAACCTAGCTCTAAATAGAACAGAAATCAGTTACATTAAACTGGGTTAATTTGTTACAGCTTTTTATTTGAAAAATTACTGATTCTCTGTGTTCTGTTTTCCAAAAGTTAAGAAAACCATTTTCTGTCTCTGAAACTATTTGTAACTTTCAGCAACGTATGTTATAAACAGAATTTGAAACACTTATTTTTTTCTCTCTCCCTGATTTCTCCAGAATTTGAAAGCCTTTTGTAAATATTCTTAATTTCTAACAATATAGTTATCTGCATAAGTTCAATAAGAATCTGTTTTGTTCTATAAAACATAATAATAACACTAGTTATTTTACCAAGACTTTAGCTAGAATACTATTTCCAGAGGTGTCCAGACTACATTAAGGAATTAAGGTTGACTTTATAAGGCAAATAAAAAGCCCTTTGGAAAAACTGGCCAAATACCCATCGCTAACATTTCCTGATCTGTAGTAAGAAAGGAAGGTCACTTTCTAACAGGTCCAGGCACCAAAATTGCCTGGGACCTCAAGAAAAGAGGAATTTACCCAATGCATACAGGTATCTAATGGCACAGATGAAACCTGGATACAATAATATGGTACACCTAGGAGATGGGACACAACTACAACAGGGACCTTACCTAACAAACACAAACATTGTAACATAATCATTTGTACCCTCACATTAATGTGAAATAAAAATTATTTAAAAATAAACATTATTTTATTTAGTAGAAGAAACCCAGTGATAAATCTGAGACTTAGAGGGGTTAACCTCCTTGCCTCTAGGTCAAAATTATTAATAGAATGGAAATACTACTAATGAGAGCAGAGGACATCTAAACTGTCATAAGCAAGTTCCTCCTCAGATGTTCTATACTGAGCACCTATTACGTAGAACTCCCTGGACTGTCAGAAACCAATATGAGTAACACACTGCCCCTGTCCTCAAAGGGCTTCCCACGTAGCCCCAACATAAGCCCCCTTGCACTACAGACAGCATAAGTAAATACATGGGCAGATTCAATGGAGTGGTCAGGCTAAACCAGATACAAAGACCACGGTAAATCACTGCCTACAGTGAGGTATAAATGAAACAGGAGAGGAAAGTACAGTTGGGCAATCAAGAAAGGCACTGAAAAGAAGACATCATCTGAGAGTGCATAGACCTCCATAGCCATGGGTCAGTTCTTAACTCCCAATGTCATTCTGCTATTCTCATTAGAATTTCCATTCTATTAATAATTTTGACCTAAGTCCTAGCACCTGTTGTGACTTTATCTTGTAATCAAAGTAAGAAGATACAGCTTGTTTCTCTCTCTCTCTTCATTTTTACAGGGTTACTCCCTTTTAAAGAGTTATTTTCTCATTATCTGCCTCTTACCCTTGACCTTGTGTGATGGCTATGGGGTGGTGGTCCATGGGTTCATACCTCACTGAGTCTGAGGCACAGAAATGACATAATAGCCTCCTGAGTTCAGCAGGGCTTTTTTTCCTTATGAGGACAATGGGAGCTCAGATCATTGTGTCTTTGGGGTGTGTACAGAACATCATTTTGTGAAGCTGCATCCACAAAGCATGCTTCATATTGAGACCAATTTTTAAGCCTTTCATTTGGTATATTTGAAAATGTCCTTTAAAAACACTAAAATTTGTTCTCAGTATTAGGATAGCACTTACTTTTGGTTGAGTTTAACAAAATCTCATCATAGTGTTAGTCCTTATGATGGACTATCCTAATGGGTTAATAATAATCTAAAAATGTTCAGTATGATTATAAATAACAACACTCATGTGGAAACCTGTATAACCCATCCAAGATTTAGATCGTTGCATTCCTTTAAGCAAATAGGTCTTCCTGACTTTGTAAGGCATTGAATTATAGCTTAAAAAATAAACACCTAAAACTCGGACACAACATCTGCTTCAGGTTTGCACACACTTGTAAGCTATAGAGAGTCAGCTTTTACACAGTCCTCTGCCCAGAGTATCCTGGAGCAGCAGGACATGCCAGCAGCACTTGAGATGGTCCAAACCATGTCCTGCTCTCCTTGTGCACCTCTATGAACCTCCTCCCACCAATCCGTCCACTTCAGGGTAAGCAGAGCCAGCCTCTCAACAGCACAGATACTATCAGGCTCCTTGCTCAGTCAGAACCTCCCCACCACTTACAGAATCAAGTCCTAACTTTGTAATGATCAGGGTCTGCCACAATGTTTTGGCCTGAGTTTCAGTCTCCTGGAATGTCTTCCTATGCCTCAACCCCCACCCCTGCAAACTCTTCCTTATGCTGTGCCTTTTACCTAGGCTACCCCTCAAGTCTATGCCATTTGCCCAGGCTACCCCTCAAGTCTGTGCCATTTGCCCAGGCTACCCTTGTTTCTGTAGTGACTGCTCTTTTCTTCAGTCCTCTGGGTAGACATTTCTATTTGTCTTTTAAGACCAGACATCACTGTATCCCAGATGGCTCTGTCATCCACCTGCACACACGTTCTCTCTGGGAACCCCCATTCTCCCTTTCTGCCTTGTCTGTGACACTTCTTGCTGGCATTGCCTGCTGGCACAGCTACCTCTCTCCCTACACTCTGAACTCCAGAGACCACAGTTATTTCTTCCCCAGTCCTTAAAATGTTTCACACAAAATAGATTCTTAATTTCCTAATATTATTCAAGTATTTGTTGAATTCAGAAATACCTGAAACAGGCAAAATTTATCTCTAGCCTTTCCCCACCTGTCCCCCATTGCCAGCTGCCTTTTCTCACACTTCCCTCCCTCACCAACATCCTGCCCCCTGCCAATGCCCTCTCTAAACCCAGCTGTTGTCCAGTTTCATCCTTATAGTTAATATTAATCAAAACCTGCTCCCAGGAAACAGCCTGATAAATTCACAAGGCTGCCCCTTTCCAGAATTTCTATAATTTACTAGGTGACTAACTCTTGAGCCAAAATAATAAATCTCTGACTATGAGGGTTTTTTTGTTTTTTTTTAGCCTAGCGAGGGGCTATTTCACAGTTCCTGTGCTCACACTATGGTATTTTGTGTAAGAACTGTCCTTTCATGATCGTTAGAGGTGCAGGAATTCCTATACATTCTTGGCTATCTGATGTGGACCCTAGGAAATCAGTCTGCTTCAAATTGAATGGTCCAGCCGTTCTCAATGAAGTAATGAAACTGCTGGAGAAAAGAAATCTTTGAATATTTCAAATAAGGCTTCACATTTAAAAGATAAGGAAGACTTCACCTACTAAAAGATTTAAACTCAGCAGATCTGACTTAAACACTAATTAATTTTATCTTTCCTATTTGGGGAACTATTTAACATGTAGTTATTTTCCAATGGAGAAGGGGAAACAGAATCGCTAAAACCCTAACTGAAACCAAGAAGAGAATTCTTTCCCAATAGTTTCTCAGCAGATAATAAGTCAAGGGGTAAACAGTAAAAAATAAAAAAATTTAAAAAGATCTCGGAAAAGTAACAGAGTTCCATAAACATCTAGCTCAGTTTCTAGGAAATCTGAAAGCTCCCTGTGAGTTTTTGAGAGAGACCTATTTCAGGTCTGTAAAGGCATGTGGTGAGTTCTAACGTGCCCGTGTATCATAGGAGGGCATAATCCATTTGGAAGTGGAAAACATGCCTCAATTTCCTTGCATGCAAAGTGGAATAACTTGTGTTTAAAGCAGATAAATAGGATTCTGCCTGCCCAGCCAGGCCCATGTCTGAATGGCCCATTGAATCAATGCCACACTTGCTAAAGCAGAGAAGCAGAGTGGAAGTTATCTGGCCATCAGGCATTGAAATTTTTCAGTCTGCTAAGTCAGAACTGATGATAAGTCACTAGATTTTTACCTTCTCTCACACATCCCTGCACAAAGATGGTGAAAAGTAATGTTGGAACTTCTTGTCTTTCAGACGCATAAGAATATGACATCATAGTAAGGGCAAGAAATCAAATGAGATGACAGGTGAGGAGAAGCCTTTAACACTTATCAATATCAGGAGTCAGAGTTACTATATGGATGCTTTATGCCTCTTAACTGTTAGAGTTGATAGGTGCCATAATGTCAAACTTCAGGTGCCATAATGAAATCAACACAAGCCACCTCTCCCCTGACCAACTGAAAACAGACCAGTAGTTCTGAGATGTTCAGGCCTACAGAAAGACCCACTTAAGGCACTGGATTATAATATATGTTATACTATTGGTTTGAAACAGAAAATGATTCTGAGTTCCAATTCAGGCTCCTAAAAGCTTATCTATCCACTCCTTTCAGTGAGGAAAGATTAACTTCGCTTCCAGATTGTCCCCCGCTTCCTGTCCCCCAATCTCCAGGGTGCAACAAAGGTCTGGCAGCAGAGCTATATCTCCTGTGATCATCTAAAGAAGGGAAAAAAGATGAGGGTCATCTAGTCCAACATTTTGATGAGTGTAAAAGTGAAAAGTGTTCATGCAAGTAAATCCCTCAATAAATATTGTAACCTACTTGTTTGTACCCTCGCATTAACCTAAAATTAAAAAATAATTCCTGTTAATGGTACTAATAATAATATCTCAGAGCAATTTATGAGACTAGAACCCACGTCTCCACACTCAATCTTTCCAATAAGCCCGCTGTCCTCTCCCTGTGGAAGGACTAACTTAGAGTGTGAGACTTTGAAAAATTGTTTTAGAAGAGCCAATTATTTCCAGGAAATTTATTTTATTGTAAACTCTACCATTTACATGCTAGATAGTCCAGTTTAAGGATACCAATAGAGGGTGGCACCTGTGGCTCAAGGAGTAGGGTGCTGGACCCATATGCCAAGAGTGGTGGGTTCAAATCCACCCCTAGCCAAAAAACTGCAAAAAAAAAAAAAAAAAAAAGGATACCAACAGATAACATCTGACTTATTTTACATTTTCAATTTTTTTTCCCACTTCCTTTCAAAAAGGGAGTCCAGGCATAAAAAAGTAAATGTGCTAAAGAAAATCCCTGAATGACTACTTTCATGAAAATCATGTTTGCTTGAAAATCAGACAATAAAACTTCATATCTCAGGGCTCTAGCAGTACATTTGACAATAACCAGCACCTACATGTATATTTCAGCAAATAGACTTCCACAAGGTGCTTCAGGCTTTACAAAATGCCATGGCTGCTGGAAAACAGCTGGAAACCAATGATCTTCTGAGCTTTATCCAAAAACAAAGCAAGAAAATTATTCCACCTCCAACATAACAACAGTAGAAGATTTTCCTATTTCCTACCTAAAGCAATGGAGAACAGATCAAACACACTTACTTTTCCTCTGCTCAGTCATCAAATAATTGGAATGGTTTGACTCAACCAGTCTACAGAAGTGTGGCTCCATAACTTCTCCACCAACAGGACATTATCTGTCTGAAAGAAATAAACACTGATGTTTGCATTTGAGTAAAAATAATAACAATAATAATGATAAAGGCCAGGATCACATGGAGGGTTTTTTGTTTTTGTTTTTTTTAGGGGGCAGGGTGTTCCAAAGTCAAAATAAATTTCAAAACTCTTATTCAAACCAAATTAACAAAGTTTCTTTACTGCAGTATCTTCAAAGCCTTCAGGTCCCTAATGTGAATTATATCTCCAAGAAAGCAAAATACTAGGTAGCAATTCGTATACTTATTTCTTTGCAAAGACTCAGTGGGAGCTATTATTCCTTAGAGACCCTGTTGGAATATTCTGATTTAGATTATAATCAGGTATCCAAAAGCAGCTTACATTAAAATAAACATATTGAATGAATTATATTCTTACATTAGACCACTAATACCTACCAGTTATATAATCTTGAAATACATATTGGTAACCATTGTCTATAGAAATGGAACTTATATTAATAGTGAAAAGGACATTTACCACTTTTTGCTAGAAAGACTATAGCTTGTTTCTCCACTACTTACATTTTATTTATTATTAAAGCTTTAACATTTGGCATGAAGAAAATGAATGTTTTTTTCCCCACCAGGTCACTAATTTTCACTGAAATTATAGTTGCACTTGTTGACCTAATACAAGCATCAATATGGATTTTTAAATGTATTTTTAAATTCTTTTATTGTGAAGGTACTATACACTTATTATAGAAAAATTGGCAAATGTAGAAAATAGCAAATTATGACCAATAATCTCACAACCCAGGAATAAATCTTAGTATGTTTCTTTCACAGTGTTGTCTTTTAATTTCTTCACATCCCGGTCATTTTCTCTTGACATTGAAAACTACCTATACGCAAAATAATATTATCTGTGGTTAAACATAGTGGATTGAAAGCATGTGTTCATCTTTGCCTGACACTAAACAGAGAAAAATAACAAAGAGAGTTGAAGAGTAGAAAATACCATTTTTCCCAACATAAAATTAGATGAAAATATGGTAACTGCCTTAAAAGAATAGAAAAAACTGAACCTAAGTGCCTACAGCTGAGAATTTTATCAAGCTATAAGCAAATTCACTCTAGAATCCTCTCCAAAGGGTTCCAAAGAAAGTAGAGGTGAGACATGAAGCCCAAGGGCACTGGTTTCAGATCTACGGTAGGAGTGGACACCGCAGTCCCTGCATACAAGACTATTCCTTCTCATCCTGAAAAACAGATGGTTCATTCTCAGCAGAGAATAAATCAAAGAACCTCCTGGATATGGAACTGGCCAGCCTAGCATAGATCAGGAGAAAAGCCAGAGGTTATTCAAGAGATTAAACATGGTAGGTTAACTTAAAAAAATTCTATAAATTATAGGATGAGACACACACACACATACCACAATCAAGAGAGACCTGGAACGTGGCAACTAAGCTGATTATCTGCAAGGCAACAAATTAGAGAGTACTTCTATAGAGAAACAAAACTGAACAAACCCAGGTGTTTTAAAAAACTATTGTTACTAATATTTGTGGGTTAACTAATAGAAAATCTAACTCTCTGCCCTACTACTCTACAAGCAATGATGCCCTATACTTAGTTCCCAAGCAGATTTCCAGGCCCTCACTCTTAAATATACACAGAGAGACAAAATCTCTAGACATGGGAAGAAGCCTTACAACATAAAAAACAAGTGGAAATTAAAAAAGAGAACATAACAGAATCCTACACATTCCAGGAATAAGGATGAAACATAAAAGTAGAGCTGTCATTGACATTGACATGTAACTAAGAGAAGATAATGCAACCATGAAATAAAGAACACAACCCAGCTCAAAGGGCACAGGGATGAAGGAAGAAAAAAATCAGAGAATTTTTTTGAAAATCAAGAAAATAGAAAAATATTATGAAATAAAATCAGTAGGAAGTTTGGAATATAACAAAGACATTTCCCGGAAAGTATAACAAAGAGACAAAACATGGGAAATGGACAGAAAGGGGAATGAAATTAGGTTAAGCTAAGATGTCCAGTATCTGACTACTAGGAATGACAGAAAAAAAGAAATAAGTAAAAATAGAGGGAAAAATGTGTCTGTCGGAAGAATAATTATATGTTTAGATACATAGTCTTTTAAAAATAGACTATTTTTTAGAACAGTTTTAGGTTCACAGAAAAATTGGGCAGATGGTACAGAGATTTCCCATATTCTCTCTCTCTCTCTCTCTCACACACACACACACACACACACATATACATTCAGCCTCCCCCACTGTCAACATCTCCCACCAGAGTGGTGCATTTGTTACAATCAATGACTCTACATTGTCACATAATCGCCCAAGTCCCTAGCTTATATTAGGGTTTATTCTTGGTGGGTATTGTATATTCTATGGATTTTGAAAAATGTATGATAACATTTTTACAGCATTATCCAGAGCAGTTTCATTGCCCCAAACCTCTCCTATGTTCTTCCTATTCATCACACCTTCCCCTCTAACCCCAGTATTAGGAAATCACCAATTCTAATGCTGTTCATAAGTTTTGCCTTTTAAAGAACACCAGATAGTTAGAATCATGCAGTATGTAGCCTTCCCAGATTGGCTTTTTTTACTTATTAACATGCATCTAACATGCATGATTCTTTCCTGTGTTTTCATGGCTTGATATCTAATTTTCATGCCTTGAAAGTGCTCGATAATATTCCATTTTCTGGACATACCACATTTTCTTTATTCATTCACTTACTGAAGAATATCTTGGTTGCTTCTGAGTTTCATCAATTTCAAATAACTCTGTTAACATCTGTGTGTAGGATTTGGGGGACATAAATTTTCAATTTCTTTGGGCAAATAGCAAGAACAATGATTGCTAGAGTAAATGGTATGAGTATATTTATTTTTTGGAGAACCCAACAAATTGTCTTCTAAAGTGACTATACCATTTTACATTCCCACCAGCAACAAACAAGAGCGGCTGTTGTTTCACATCCTTGTCAGCATTTGACGGGTCAGTGTTTTGGATTTTGGCCATTTACATAAGTATGTAGATGTATCCATTGTTGTTCTTGTTTGGGGTTTGTTTTTTATTTTTTCAGGTTAATGTGAGCATACAAGCAATTAAGTTACAATATTTGCTTTTGTTAGGTAGTGTTTCTTGTAGTTGTGTGCCCCCCAAGAGGTGTGCCACATACCCTTATATTGTGCCCATTAAGTGGGAGCACACCAATCCTGCTGCTTCCTCCTTCTCCTCCCTCCCTTGTTCCTCATCTCCCCAACTTGAATTGAATTGAGTTTTTCTCTTATGTGAGCTTGTATTCAATCATCTACTGGCTTCATATTAGTATTGAGTACATTGGGTACTTGCTTTCCCATTCTTGAGATACTTTACTAAGAAGAATGTGTTTTAACTCCATCCAGGTTAATACAAAAGATGTAACGTCTCCATCTTCTTTTTTTTTTTTTTTTGCAGTTTATGGCTGGGGCCAGGTTTGAACCCACCACCTCTGGTATATGGGGCCAGCAACCTACTCCTTTGAGCCAGAGGTGCTGTCCCAAGTCTCCATCTTTTTTATGGTTGGATATTATTCCATGGTATATATATATCACAGTTTGTTAAACCATTTCTGGGTTGGTGGACATTTATGGTGTTTCTGTATTTTGGCGATTGCAAATTAAGCTACAATAAACAGTCTAGTGCAAATGTCTTTATGATAAAATGATTTATTTTTCTTCTGGGTAGATGTCTAGTAATAGGATTGCAGAATCCAATGAAAGGTCTAATTTTAGTTTTTTGAAGATTCTCCATACTTTTTTCCAAAGAGGCTGTGTTAGTTCCACCAATAGTATAAAAGTGTTCCATTCTCTCCACATCTGTGCCAGCATCTATAACTTTGGAAAATTTGTGATGTGGGCTTTTCTCCCTGGGTTTAGGTGATATCTCAAAGTGGTTTTGATTTGCATTTCTCTGATGATTAGGGACAACGAATGTGTTTTCAAATGTTTGCTAGCCATTTTACTGTCTTCCTCAGAGAAGGTTCTGTTCATATCTCTTGCCTAGCGATAGATGGGATTGTTTGCTCTTTTTTTATTGATTAATTTGAAGTCTCTGTAGACTCTAGTTATCAACCTTTTGTCAAATTCATAACATGCAAATATCTTTTCCCATTCTGCACATTATCTATTTGCTTTAATTGCTATGTTCTTAGGTGTGCAAAAGCTATTCAACTTAATTAAGTCATATTTGTTTATTTTTGTTGTTGTAATTACCACTGCAGTCTTCTTCATAAAATGTTACCCCAGGCTGACATGATGAAGTTTTTCCCATACTTTCTTCTAGAATTTTTTACTGTTTCATGTCTTACATTGAAATATTTTATCCATTTTAAGTCAATTTTTGTAAGTGGTGAAAAGTACCACCAAGTCCAGTTTCAGTCTTTTACACATGGATACCCAGTTCTTCCAGCACCATTTATTGAATAGGGGCTCTTTTCCCCAGTAGTTTTTCTTAGGTTTATCAAAGATCGGCTGGCTATAAGAGACTGGTTTTATCTCTTGGTTTTCTATTCTGTTCCACATATCTATATTTCTATTTTTGTGCCTATACTATGCTGCTTTGGTCACTGTTGGCTTGTAATATAACCTAAAGTCTGGTAGAGTGATGCCTCTGGCTTTGTTTTTATTATTAAAAACTGCTTTGGCTATTGAGTATTTTCTGGTTCCATACAAAATGAAGAACTATTTCTTCTAGATCTTCAAATTATGATGTTGATATTTTAATGTGGATTGCACTGAATCTATAAATTGCTTTGGGTAGTATAGTCTAATGATGTTGATTCTTCCCACCCAAGGGCATGGTATGTTCTTCCATTTGTTAATGTCTTCTGCTATTACTTTCCTTTGGATTTCATATTTCTCTTTGTGAAGACCCTTCCCCTCTTTTGTTACGTATATTCCTAGGTATTTATTTCTTTTTTAATTTGTTTTTTTGAAGTTACTGTAAAGGGAATTGTGTCCTTGATTTGCTTCTCAACTTGACCATTATTGAGGGATACAAAGGCTTCTGATTTGTGGACATGGATTTTATACCTTGAGACATTACTATATTTCTTCATCATTTCCAGGAGTGTTGTGGTTGAGTCTCTGGAGTTTTCCAAGTATAAGATCATATCAGCAAAGAGAGAGAATTTGACCTCCTTTGCCCCCATTTGAGCCTGATTCCATTGGCGAGAACTTCCAGCACTATGTTGAATAATAGTGGCAATAGAGGATATCCTTGTCTGGTTCCAGTTCTAAGAGGGAAAGCTTTCAGTTTTACTCCATTCAGTATGCTATTAGCTGTGGGCTTGTCATAGATAGCTTCAAACTCAGTGCTTGATATTGGTCTGTTAAATAAATCAAGAGATTTATTTCTTCCTGGTTAAGTTTAGGGAGATGGTGTGATTCCAGGTATTGGTCCATTTTTTCCACATTGTCAAGGTCATTTTTTCCACATTGTCAAATTTCTAGGGATAGAATTTCTTGTAATAGTCCGAGATAATCTCTTGTGGTATTTGTTGTTATTTCCCCTTTGTTGACCACAAGGCAATAAAGGCAGAACTCAAATCCAACAAAAATTTTCATCCCCACACTAAACAACCTTATGCTGAGTGACAGTTGGGTCAAGGAAGAGATAAAGGAAGAAATTATTAAATACCTCAAACATAACAACAATGAAGGTACAAGGTACCAAACCCTATGGGATACTGCAAAAGCAGTCCTAAGAGGGAAATTTATCTCATTAGATGCCTATGTTCAAAAAACAGAAAGAGAACACATCAACAACCTAATGAGTCATCTTAAAGAAATGGAAAGGGAAGAGTAATCCAATTTCAAACCTAGCAGAAGAAAAGAAATAACCAAAATTAAATCAGAAATAAAAGAAATTGAAAATAAAATATTCAGAAAATTAATGAAAAAACTTGTTTCTTCAAAAAGATAAAGACAATTAATAAACCTTTGGCCAGATTAACTAGAAACAGAAAAGTAAAATCTCTAATAACCTAAATCAATTGTTGTTTTAATACGCATTACCCTCATGACATATGATATGTAGCATCTTTTCATGAGCATATTTGCCACCTGTATATCTTCTTTGGTGAGGTGCCTGTTAAGTTATTTGGCCCTTTTTTTAGCTTGGGAGTCTGTTTTCTTATTGCTGAGTTTTAAGAGTTCTATGTATATTTTGAATAACAGGTCTTTATCAAATATGTCTTTTCTAATATTATCTCCCATTCTGTGACTTGTCATCTCATTTTCTTTACAGTGCATTTCACAGAGCAGAAGTTTTTAATTTTATTAAAGTCCAGCTTATCAATTCGTTCATTTATGGACTGTACCTTTGGTATAGTATCTTTAAAAAAATCATTGCCAAACCGAAGGTGATGTACAGTGTCTCCTACATTATCTTACATGAGTTTTGCAGTTTTGTGTCTGAATCAGTTTGAGTTCATTTTATGAAGGGTGTAATGTCTGTGTTTAAATTATTTTTTTTCTTTTCTTGTCTTTTTTTTTTTGCATTTAGATAAAGATTGTTCTAACATCATTTGTTGAGACTATCTTTGCTCCACTTTATTGCCTTTGTTCCTTTATCAAGGAACTGCTGACTACATTGTGTGGGTCTATTTCTGTGCTTTCTAACAAGCATGGATTATCTCTCCATTTACTTAGTTCTGTGATTTCTTCCATCAGCGTTGTATAGCTTTCCTCATATAGTTCTTGTACATATTTTGTTAGACTTACACTTAAGTATTTTGTTTCCTTGGATGCCATTGTAAATGTTATTGTGTACTTATTTTCAAATCTCACTTGTTCATTGTTGATATATTGGAAAGAAATTTACTTTTGTATATTAATCTTATATCCTGCAACCTTGCTATAACCATTTCACTTCCAGGAGATTTTTGTTGATTCTTTCAGATTTCCTACATACATGCAGTAAATTCACATGTTATCTGTAAATAAAGAAAGTTGTATTTCTTCCTTCATAATCAGTACATCTTTCATTTTATTCTATTCTCTTATTGCATTAGCTAGGACTTCCAATATGATGATGAAAAATAGTGACAAGAAGAAACATCTTTACCTTGTTCTGAGTTTCTCAGCATTAGGTATGAAATTAGCTGTAGGTGTTTTTATAGCTATTCTTTATCAAATCGAAGAAGTTCCTCCCTATTCCAAATTTTATGGGAGCTTTTATCATGAATCATTGTAGGCTTTTGTCAAATGTTTTTTCAGCATTTGTTGATATGATTAAGTGATTTTCCTTCTTTATTGTGTTGGTATGGCAGTGTCCCTTACTATTCTTGGAGCAAAGCTGCATTCACACATTGCATTCTGTACCAATACCATCCCCTATGTCATCTGCTTGTCTCCTGTTTTTGCTAAGAAGCCCAGCTATATCTACACCCATAGACACCCAAAGGTACTTTGTTAATCCATTATCAAAACCAAACTTCTGCTACAGCAAATTCACTGGCAAATAGCATACTCTTCCACTCAAGACTTCCTGTGTTCAGTCAAAAAGGTTTGTATTCTCTTCCAGAGTTTCACTGGTGTCCTAAGCCACTAATCTGCTCCTAGTCTTAGCCTCATCCCAGTTTTAAGTCCTTATAAACTTACTAGCCCAAAATCAAAAAAGGATGGTAAATAGGTTTCAATAGAGTCTTACTCTGTCACCCAGGTTGGAGGGGCATGATCATAACTACTGCAGTCTTGAAATGCTAGGCTCAAGTGATCCTCTCATCTCAGCCTCCCAAATGGCTGGGATGGGCTTCCTTTCTTTACCAAAATCAGTCAACTAGTAGAGCTTACTAGAGTGTCATGCTGAAAGAATTCTGAGATTTGGTCTGAACTTGATGGAAAAGAACCTCTAAAAGATGATCTTCTATATAGCAGTTCCCAAATTTATTTAACTATAATATCCTCTTTTCAAAGAACTTCTCTTGAGAATCATTTTTTCTAGCATACAGCATAGGAAATGATAAGTCCTATCATTTTACACTACACCATGTCTCAATAAGCTCATCCCTGGAGTTGCAAAGGAAAGCGACGCATTGTGTAACAGTTCATATCATTAGAGGGGTTGTGATCATACATAGATGTTTTGTCATTATACATAATCCAAGGTGTTAGAGATTTTTCTGACATTCTTTGAAATGAGACATTACTCTTCATGATGAAAATTTCAATTCCTAAGCTCTCCCCATTTATTGTCTTCCTAATGGGGAGAAACTTCTATTCTGGGGAAAATCTCATAAAGACTGAGAAATTTGAGGCAAGCAAAAGACAGAGACATCTCTAAAAATATTTCTTAATATGATATAGTTTTTCCCATGTGAGTCCAAAAGAGAAAAGCTCATTTTTCAGAAGTCAATATGTAGATTCATTCCTGATATGTAACATTAGATTTGCCTGTCTCCATAGATCAGCTGTTAGCACTGCTGCCCCATGGAGGGACAGAGCAGGGGGGAGGGGCAAGGAGGTGGACTGTCAGCTGTTGCATGTGGCATTGCACCTGTGTGCCTACTAAGAGCTTTTTGAAATTTAGTCCCATTTAGTCTAATAGTTACTTGAATGTTGGTAAAGACAAGTACATCATCTCTTAGTCCTTTTGGCAAAAAATGCCCAAGGACATTTTAATTTTTGCTCATTTTTCTTCTTTGACACTTGTTTTCAATTGTCATGGATTTTAGGCAATCCTGAAACAAGTAGATGTATTTTTGTTCTCCTTTTCTAAGCACCTTCCAACCAAGCTTTATTTTATTTTATTTTTCTGCTAGCAGAAATCCTGAATCCTGAATGTGTCCTGAATCCCCTCTACCCAGACACCCAGAAGACCTTACCTTTTCATTCAATGAGTCTATGCCATGCCATCTGACTATGGCTACCCATCTGCACCTTTCTTCTCCTTTCTGGCTGACTGGGTGTCTCATCATCTTTCTTTCTCTCCATGTAGACATCTAAGTGAAATTCCTTCCCTGTTTTTATTGTCTGTACCCTCTTCTTTATTTCTAGGTTCTCAATCTGGAAAGTCAGCCTATGGTAACAGAACTTCCACGGATGTTGGCATCAGATGGACTTGGGTTCAGACTTCAGTTCGGTGACCACATGAGTTTGGGCAGGTATTTAACCTGTCTGAGCTATAATCTGCACAATACATACTTCCATAGCTAATTTGTAGAATTTGGGGAGAAGTAAATATATGTAGAGTGCCTTATAGTTGGTGCTAAATAAATAAAAGGTACCTATTATTATAGTTACTTTAATCATCATTGTTTCAACCTGCTGATGATCCCTTTCCCTAGACATCCCCCCACCATGTTCCTGACCATCACCCTCTCCCTTCTCTGTCGTAAGAGAGACACTTACGCACTGATTTGTAATCTGAGTTGCTATTCCTCTTGGAGATTACCATTTGGTTACTGAGCAGGAAATAAGAGCACCACTCTTCCTATCCACTTGACCCAGTAATCACATTATTTGCTAGAAGATAATTACAATTACACAAGACTAGAAGACTTTGACACAATCAAGCTATCACCTCCCTCGAGGTTTAAAAGTATAGACACTTTTGGCAAAACTGGGAGTGAGGACTTAAGGGGCTCTTTCAGTTACTTCAAGGGCTAAATCCCATTCCTGATATCTCCACAGCAACAAACTTCATTCTCTCACATCTTAACTATAGCACTGCCTGCAGCCCATCCCTCCTTGGGGAGAATGGGAGGAACTCCTCATTTGTCTCAGGAGTTGCAAATCTGGGAAATCCTCATCCTTGCTAATGTATTGCCTCAGTCCCATTCTCTAGAAAACTCCATGTCCCCAGTGAGGATGAGGCAAACTGGCAGCCTGCAGTAAAAGCAACTCTGACAGGCAAAGGACCACTGCCCCTGCCAGAACAGAATGTAGAAAGTCTGTACTCTGCTGGGTCAGCCATTTCCCTGAGCACAAAGAACTTCTGACTGCACTGAGGAGCTACAGTTCCTCAACATCACTGATGCAGCATCCTCGCCCACCAAAACTACCTCCTATCGCTAGCTACCTCCCTTACTCATCACCAGTCTTTTTGCTTGTTCTTTCCTCTGCATGGGAAAATCTGACAGTCCTTCTCATTTGGATCTGCTACCTTGAAAGACACAGATGAAGATGCACTTTTTTGCTGAGCAACTACCTTTACGCCAGCTCTACTTGGGGAGAGAGGTGAGGGACTGCCAGTGTTTAGGACCTTCCCACTCCTCAGGGTTTGGACTCTTTTTGTCAAGACTGAATTCACAAAGCTGCTAGCAGTGGGATTGTGAAGTCTTTGGGAGGCATGAGTAGCTATCCCTACTGTTTTCTAGAAAATCTACTCTGCCCATGGGGTTAAAAGAGGCAGTTCTAACCTCTCTTATGACCCTAACTGCATGGGCCATACGCATGATGGGCGAACAGCTAACCAAAAGGGACCCAACCATTGTGTAGCCCAACCCAACCAGGCTACACAATGGCTGATGACTAATGTGACCCAGCTCAAACACATGAGTTGAGCCAATCCTACTTTCTTTTACAAATTGTGTATCAAGATATATGCAGCTGCAGATAGCCAGCTGCTATCAGTGGGGTCTGAGAAGCCACCGGAGCCACATGCAAGATGAGTAAACAAAGGAAAGTGGCCAAAACAGAGGAGGGGAAGAAGTACAGACAGAAGCAGAGCCAGAAGGTCATGTGGACAGTCAGGAAATACAGTTAACCTAACCCTGGATCCTACCTCCCAGTTCTACCCTGGAAGCCTGACTTCACCTTTCATCTTTGTCCTCTGAGATTCTTCTATAAACGTTCATTCAGTCCCCTTCTGATTGAAGCTAGTTCAAACAAGATTTTGTTCCTTTGTAATCAAAAGAATCTTGACTAGAGCATAGTTTCCCCAAAATAAATACTCTGTCTAAAAATATTTCTGGACCTGCTGCATTATAGTTTGAGTCTCCTGTTTATTTGTCTAAATAATGAAAATAGCTATCACTTTCTGGTCACTTTGCTTGTGCCTGGCAGTAGGCTAAGAGCTTCACACATATCTCATTTCTCCCCAGAGCAGCCCTGTGTTATACTGTTATTATACCTGTTGTACAT
Source organism: Arctocebus calabarensis (assembly GCA_963573935.1). Lineage (NCBI taxonomy): Eukaryota > Metazoa > Chordata > Mammalia > Primates > Lorisidae > Arctocebus > Arctocebus calabarensis. Next base: position 22,251 of record CAUYON010051940.1, read on the forward strand.
GTATAAACCGAGACTCAGAGAAGTTAGGTCAAATTGCCCAAAATCACCCACTTTCCAAGTAGCAGGCACAGCTACTACTAAGCCTAGTCAGCATGACTCCAAGTCTGTGCTCTTGACCATCCCCAGGTTGTTGTCTTTGTACAATCGGAGGGACAAGATAAGGATACATCACTGCTATTTGCAAGAGTGTGTTCATAGCCCTCCAGAGCTTCTTCTGGGAATGGCCAGCATCCCAATGCTGACCAACATGTGGAAATGCAGCACAAGGATGATACAAAATATCTGATCCAGTTCATGACTATTTCAGTTCCTGCCCCGCCTGAGGTGGGATTGAGGATTATGGAGGCCACCAAAGACAGACTCGCAATACCTGTTTTCCCAACAGTGGGTCCCAAAGGAGATCAGACGTGTACAACCCCCTCCCCCATCCCCTGCTCACTGCAGGTTTTTGAAGAGAAATATGGAAATGAAAACCTGTGGAGAAAGGCAGCCATGACTACTGAAGACTTTTTGAAAAATAATTTCCAAATATCTTAAGAGAGATCAACTTGATTCTTTTTAATTCTCCTAATAACCCTAAACGTCTTTTTAAATGAAGCTTTTCTAAAATAACATCCTGGAAATGATTTTCATTGTTAGGCTTCTGTTTCATTGATAGGCAGCCTGCAAAACTTGTTCATTTGTGCAGAAAAAGATAAAAATAAATTCAGACGGATGCTTTAATAAAGTATATATGGCAGCATAACATTTACTAAGATGTTCAAGCCCCAATTCTGATCAACTACTATTAATTATTACTCCAGAGTATCTTCTGGGATCATAGAAATGGCATTAAATAAAGATGTTTTATTCAAAAACACACGTAACTTTCCAGGACAGAAAAATGATTGATACAGGGGGTCAGTGCGTAAGTATAACATAATATTCCTATGGGAAGGAAGGCAATGATGAAGGCAGATAGTAATTAAATGTGCCCTAGAAGTTTGGGTGTGTGTATATGTGTGTTTAACTGAGCTGTAATTACAGGGCTACTAAAGATAGAAAGTATATAGTTAAGGTTTCGTCATCACTTTTATTGTAATACTTAGTGAGATTAGTCATTTTAGTTGTTCCTTTTCTATGCCAAAAATGGAAGACAGATGTTTGTGCACTAAAAAAACTACTTTTTAAAGGACAGTTCTCTTTGTTTATCGAGAATATTTTGCCACTAGGGAAACGTATTTTAAAGCTTTTTCCCTGTCAAAATGAAATAAGTGTGAATGATAGCTTGGGTTCTTTCTTCTAAATAATCACAGGAAGAGTTAACATGTGGAAATGCAGCAGGAGGATGAAACAAAATATCTGGTCCAGTTCACGGCTATTCCAGTTCCCATCTCCTGCAGGATGTATTTCTGATGACATTCCTCAGTCCCTAGATTCATTCCCTGAGCTTCAGAGAACCACAGAAATACATGGGGGAGTTCTGTAGTAGTCCTAATGGAAACGCTGAGAAATCCTACATCTATTTTTTGTTTCAAAATATTAAGGAGGTATAAATGTTTTAGGTTACATGGACATTTTGTAATGCTTGAGTCCCCCAAACAATGTTTATTGTGCCTGTTACATAGGCTTCTTCCCCTCCCATCCTTCTCCCAATCTTCCACCTCCCCTCCCCTAGTGGATTTCCACTGACTTTTATTACGTATTGACCAGCTTCTCACCCAAGAACAGATCGCTAGCTTCTTTTGTAAGGCGGGTCCTCTTAGTTCATCCAGTCAAAATCTAAGGGTTATGACCAGCCTATGCTTACTCATCTTCCAAAGTATAAACCTCAATAATTTGTTTCACCAGTACACGAAATATTTGCGGTCTAACAGACCAAAAAGTTTGAAGCTTAATTAAATTTTAAACAAAGCTCATGTTTATCATTTGTTCTCAGTTTCAACTTGTCAAGTTTCTCCCAGAGAGGCAAATGATATTTATCACTTATCTATGGGTATTCTGAAGGCCATGATCCTTATTTATTTTTTTTGTTTTGGCTAGGACTGGGTTTGAACCCGCCACTGCTGGCATATGGGGCCAGCGCCCTACTCCTTTGAGCCACAGGTGCCACCCAGGCCATGATCCTTTTTATTCCAGAGACATCCAGTTACTCAGTTCCCCAATACAGTCAGTTATCTAATAGGAAATCCACAGAGCTGCTTTGCAAAAGGGATTGTTTTTAAATGGCTCCAACTCATAAGAAGGTTAGAGTCTAGTTACTGAGGTAAGACCTGAAGACAAAAAACAATGAAGTGACCAACATAGTCGGCATACTGAAAGGTGTCTGTGCCATGGGTGGAGAGGTGGGGCTCAAACCCACGTTTGAGGAAAGAGTCACTGCCCAGCTGCAAGGAATGTGGTGAGCAGATACCCTCCAGCTGTTGGACTTCCAGCTCCCAAGCCAAGGGCACGTTCTTCTCAGGAGGCCCTCAGACCATAACTGAGCAAGGCAGTAAGTAGTACTAGCCTGGCGATTTCTACCCCGTGAGAAGTCCTCTAATAGGCTGCCTTTGGGCTTCTGGAGACTTTGTCATGTCTGCCCAGAGCTGGGTGTTTCCCAGTACCTAATCCTGCCTCTCCTTCTTTTCCTTTCACCACGGTCACTCTCCACAAAACCCAGTGCAATCTTAACTATGTCTGAGGGTCTGATTTGTGGAGATGCTAAAATCCACAACAACGTCAGAGTCGCAGCCAAAGTCACAAAGAGGAGGGACCAGGACTCTGGTAGAGGAGGCAAGGGGGGTTGGGAGGGTATTAAAGTTTCCCAACTGTGATATCTAATGAACCTGGGGACCCCACTGAGAGGACACCTGCATGTGGAAAGCCAGGGAAGGTCAGAGGCCAGTGAAGGGGAGCACAGAGGAGACCACTGCCGAGTACAGCAGGAGAGAGGGCACCCCAGGAAGCAGGCTGGGGCCCTCCGCTCCATCGATCCCCTCTGAGAAAGAGCTCTGTGGCGAGGCAGTGGGAGTAGTGCCTACCTTGCACTCAGAGAATCTCCGTTGGAGCCCTAGCTCTGTCTTAGAAGGCCCGTGAGACCCTGGACAGGCCACCTCACCTCTCTGTGCTTCCTTCGTCCACTAGGGAGGATGCAGATCCTCCCACACTCCTCATAGGGCAGTGGTGTGGATTCAAGTGAGACTGCGCACGGGCAATCACACCATTGGCTAAACAGCCCTGTATGAACTACAAGAGGGTAAGGACTTGTTATCACACACATCTGAAAGGGTGGAGGAAGCTACGCGGGAGCTACCTCGCCCTCCAGACATTGAGAGTGTGCAGAGCTCATAACCTCTGAGGCGGTCACCCTCCCCCCATCCAGCCCTCACACTGTCCAGCATCATTGCCCCAAGTCCAAGTTCTTGTGCTACAGGCACATTTAGTAGACCTCTACCATATCAAATGCATATCAGTTATTTATTTTCTTACTAATATATCTGTAATTTAATCTGGTGATTCTAAAATAATATGCAGTCTTGGCTAAGTATTGTTGACCTGAATTGATCTCTTAATTACTTATTCCAGTGTTCTTTAAATGCTTTGTGATAGCTTTCACAAGCTGCTCTCTTATACTATAACAGCCTATTCTATAGATCAAAGTATATGTCACTGGACACTCTGTGGCGAGGCAGTGGGAGTAGTTCCTACCTTGCACTCAGAGAATCTCAGTTGGAGCCCTAGCTCTCTGTCTTAGACGGCCCGTGAGACCCTGGACAGGCCACCTCACCTCTCTGTGCTTCCTTTGTCCTAAGGAGCATGTTAGCTATCACATTCAATAGAGGATAATGACTTAGGATAGCAGGAAAATAAATATGCACAGCCTTCAGCTTGTCTTCAGTGAATTTCATGCAGAAAGAGTAACTTAAGACCCTATGGTAGTTCCTAGGATGTATGAATTGTCTTCTAGACATGAAGAGTGGGCAGATATTATTTTGTTTTGGTTTTGTTTTTACCTATTTAGGGTCCTTTCACCAATTTTTTCTGATAAATATACTCTCAGTTTCTGGGGAGCCCACCCAATGGAACTGCCAACCACAATAACTATGACCCATCAGGGTGGGCCTACCTTTGGGGGGCTGTTCACGGTGTCCACCCTCTTGGCCTACATGACTGGCCTAGTATGGTAGACATAACCTAAGCCAACAGAAGTAATTTATAGCTGGATACTCAAGAAGTGGAGCTTCCTTTCTCCTCTCCTCCTCTTTCTCTTTCTGTAGGGTGAAAGGCAGGCTTTTCCTCACCACCTGGAAGTCTGTGCAGGGGGAGCAAATGAGATCCAGCTGCAAAGGTGAAGCGAGACAAGGGAGAAAGACTGGGGTAAAAGAGAGGAGGAGGAGATGAGATGAAAACAGGAATAAAGAGAGAGAGAAAAGAAAGAGGAAGAAGACAGAGGTTATAGAGAGAAAGCTAGGCAGAGAGATGGATATAAAAGAGAAAGAAGAAAAAGGGAGTATAAAGAAGAGGAGATAGGAACAAGAGGAAAGGGAAGAAAGTTCAAGAGAGAAAAAAGAGGGGAGGGAAGCCAGGCGGCTTACTCCTGTAATCCTAAAACTCTGGGAGGCCGAGGCAAGAGAATCCCTTGAGCTCAGGAGTTTGAGATCAGCCTGAGCAAGAGTGAGACCCCATCTCTACTAAAAATAGAAAAACTAGCTAGACAATGGTGGGCACCTGTAGTCCCAAATACTTGGGAGAGTGAGGCAGGAGGATCACTTGAGGCCAGGAGTTTGAGGTTGCTGTGAGCGATGATGACACCACTGTTCTCTAGCCCCATCAACAGAGAAAGACCCTGTCTATTAAAAAAGAGAGAGAGAAGAAGAAAGGAGAAATACTGAGAGCACTGTAACACCATATAAATACACTACAGATTTGACAAAGTAAAATGTGTTGACTTACTTGTTAAACCCCAAAAGAGTATTAAGAAAGTATAACATTTTATGACCGAAAAAATAACATATTTTTTCCAGACTGGAAGATACAAATAATTATAGAATAACTAACTATAGAGTAATTTTAGGATTATTAACTTGAAAATTTTTGAAACACTATGCAAAATAGGGTAATATGGCTGTTTACCCCCATATGTGATTAGATAATTAAGATTCCTCAGTCAGAAACTACTTCTTTGTATTCTCCTGGGTCCCTTGGACACAGTAGGAGTGCAATCAGTGTCTGTTGAATCGGCATGTAAGGGATGGCAGAGTAAACACAGTGAAGTTTGGAGATTCTCAGATTGCATCCCTAAGGTTACATACCCAAGTGAAAAGAAACATTTGTTTGGGGCTTTTTCATCCTTCTCTTTGTGGGCACTTTTATCCCTTTCTGACACCTCTCCTCCCAACATTTTTCCCACTTCCCATGTAATAAAATCTGCTTTCAAAGGCTAATCTTACATTCCTGCTAGAAGTGTAAAGGGCCAATAGAATTTAATGGTCTGTTCTTCACAGGGCCCTTCCAAGGGCGTTTTAAAAAGAGACCAAGGAAGCAAATGACAAAATTGAATGCATATTTGAATGCAATGAGACATATTGAATGCAATGAGATTTCCAACCAGAGCTGGAGGAATTTGGAATAATGGCAAAGGAGGGCAGGGCCTCCTGGGACACATGGATGACTGTCTACAGGCTAATCCTGGATCCCAGAAACACAAAAGTCAGGGCTTAGGCTCAGAATTCCTGAAATTCTGACCACTGTGTCCCCAAGGGAAACCAATCTCTTTAAGTCTGATTTCATTTGTTTATATTTTGGGTTTTTTTTTTTTTTTTGGTAGAAAAATAGCTATGATTTAATAAAAAAAGAAAGAAAGAAAAACAAGGAGTTATTTGGCCACATTGTGCCACTAAATCACAGAATGTTTCCCAACATTTTTAATGACCACCCTGAAAAGAACAAAATTTATTACAATTCCATAACTCCAGAGAGTTTCTCAGAACCTATAAACAAAATAATCTCTCTCTCTCTCTCTTGCACATTCACAAACACAGGCAAAGGAATAGGTGTTAAGTAAAAGCACTCATTAATGATTGCTTTTAGTCTTGCTATAGAATTCTTTTAGTCTGCCTCTTCCATGATTTACTGGGGAAGAAAAGCACACCTTTCTTTAAGGATCTTCAGGCATTTTCTGCCTCGAGGCCAGTGACGGCATGACGTGTTCATCCTGCTTGCCAACTCCGAGGGCTTGTTAGTGGCTGACTAGAGTCCTGCACTGATAAAGTTGCTGAGCCTTGTCCAGGTACAGTGAGAAAAAGTACTATGATTAACTCTCAGGGCTTGTCATAGGTGCAAAAGGGAAAAAATACTCACAGGCAGTGGATTGTTTTGCCACTTGGCAGCCATTCCCTCCTCCTGGTCCCCTAGAGAAGCAACACCTTCCTCCAAACCAGCCAATGCATTTTGGCCTCAGGGTAGAGCATAAGAGCAGGTCTAATCTAGTCAGTATTTCCCATTTTCTTAATCATGGGAAATAATATAGTTTTATGGATGGTTGAATGACCCAGATTCAGTAAGACTTTAGTGAGGGACACCACAACAAAGATTCTCAGTCTTTTTCTATAGGATTTCAGCTAAGAAGCGTTTTATAGTCCCTAGTAACCACCTTATATCCATAAGGGAAAGGCCGCAAAATGCAATCAACCCAGAGGAAGTGGAAACAAAATAGATGAGAGGAACTCTCCAAGGCCTCGACACTGATCTCTATGTAAAGCCTGACCTAAAGGCATATTCCAGCCTTGTTTATGTTAACTTGGGTTATATATTCTATTACCTATAATTAGAAGAATCCTAGCTAATATAGGAATTAATATAGCTATTTCATCTCCTAGCTATAACCTCTAAATAATAACTTCTAAAGTGAGTTCACTATAAATAAGATATCAAACAATAATTAAGAGTAAAGATTTGTTGATAGAAATTTAAGAATCTTTTATACAACTATGGAAATCCAAGTACCAGAGAACTTGTAAATATTCCATAACTCAAAAAATATGAGTTTCAAGAAGATCTGTGCCTTGCCTCCAATCAACCCTACCATACAACCCCACACCATTCTAAGAAATAAAAGGAAATCCTTAGAATATGAAGGTCTTTTCTTCTGTCAGAGAACCTCGTTGTAATCAATGAATACTACTGAGCACCTTCCACTTGCCAGGCCCTGGTCAACGAACTGAGTCTACAAAGATTAATATAAATGTAATCTCTGACATCAGTGATTCCATAAAATAGCACAGGACACTAAGCCAAGAGGAGACAAACACTTAATTAATGTTCCAGGTAGGCCTGCTCCAGTCTTTATGAAGAGAAGGAATGTGTCCAAATAACAATAAATAGCAAATCAAGTTCGTGGATGACAAGGGTACACTAGGGATAATTTTTAGTCTTATAATTATTTTGAGCACACATAGTGCTTCTTTGTCTTTGCATCACCAGAAATTTGCCTTGCAAAAGGAAGGGTTTCCTGTGTGGTTTAGGTTGCTTCATTCTCACCTAAATTGCAACTACCTTATTAGTTGCAAAGGTACCAATATCAGAACCTCCCAAACCTCCACACACACAAGGAAACTCTTAAGACCCTGTATCTTTATGGAATGACCATTATGGACCCCCAACAAAACTGAGAGAAATAATAGCTCTCTTTAATGCTTCCCTAAAAGCACTCCTCCCTACTCTCATTAACTCTCTAACACACATCTCCACCCCAGATCCTTCTCCTGCTCACTAAGCCTATAAAGGTGGCTTGACACCTCCAGCTGGCTGTCACCTGAGTTTCTTAAATACACCATGCCATAGGTAAAACTCACTGTTTCTACTTCACCCTGCTCTTCCCATTCTCAAAGACTACCCACCTTGTCCACTGGTTTCATCCTCCACTCCACTAGTCTCCATTTCCCATTAAATAACACACCCTGTTGACCTGTTGTATTCATGCCTTCTTTCTATCACCACTAGCACTAATTGGGCTCAGTCCACTGCTCTTTTTTGCATTGCTATTACTCTTCTAACTACTGTCCCCACCTTCAGTCTTAGCTACTCTGGTACTCTAGTATAGTCTCCACAGACACTTTTATAATTCAAAAATTTGATTATATGTCCTCCATTTGAAACATTTTCATGGGACCCCATTACCTTCAAAATAAAGTCCTTCACCATTCTTTCATTATCTGACCTCTGCTTATCTCTCTAGCTTCACACTCCCCATCTTATTTCCCATAATCCCTACTGTTCCAATTGCAGTTCCCCAAATGAAAAATTCTCTCCACTGACTCTGGAATTTGACACATTCCATCAAGACAGGGAGTCAAGGAAATATAAGAATTGGGTGAAGATATTCCCAGCAAAGGAATAAGATAAATCTCCAGAAACTGACCCTAATAGGTGGAGTTGGATGATTTGTATGACAGAGAACTTAAACTGACAATAATGCCTATAAATATCTTCAATGAGGTCAGAAAAGATGCATAAATAAAGTGAGAATTTCAACAGATAGAACTATTTTTCATATGCCAAATAGAAATAAAAACACAATAGCTCACTAAAAAATTCACTGGAGAGGTTCTATAGCAGTCTAGATCATGGAGAAGAACTCAAATACTGGAAATATTCAGTCAGAGAAGCAAAAAATGAAAAAGAAGAAGAAGAAACAAACTTAAGGGACTTATGGAGCTCCAGCAAGTGGACTGACATACATATTGTGGATATTCTAGAAGAATAAATGAGAAAGAACAAGAAACTTTATTCAAAGAAATAATGGTTAACCATGTTCTAAATCCAGAGAAGAAAATGGACATTCAGATCCAAAAAGCCCAAAAGACCCCATATAAAATAAAACTACCAAAGAAATCCACCAAAGGATACATTATAATTAAACTATCAAGTCAAAGACAAAGAGAATTTTAAAAGCAGCAAGTGAAAAGTGACTTGTCACATGCAAGGAAATCTAAAAGACTGTCACTGATTTGGTACTTTATTAGCAAAAACTCTACAGGTCAGAAGGGAAAGGGATAATATACTCAAAGTGCTGGAAAAAAAAAACAGTCAAGCAAGAATACTATACTTGAAAAACTGTCCTTCAAAACTGAAGGACATTAGAAGGATTCTGGGAATATATTGGAGTAGGAAGCACTAGGAATCTATCTCTCCATCCAGATAATGATTCTACCACAGAATCTGTCAAATCTAATTCTTTTGTAATTTTGGAGTCTATTGAAAGCTTGCAACTTCCAGTGGAAGGCTTGGATAATAAATGTGCTCAATTTCAGTCAATTTCAGCTCTGAGCACAGTAACAACTACCCATATCCCACTCCACCATCCACCTATGGTGTAGCCATGCCCATGATCCTGTAATAACCTGCACTACGCTTGTGGAAGCCCTGGTGAGCAAAAAGGACTCTATCTTCCAAATAACTCTAATGTCTGTGCTCCAATTTCTGATTGCTGCTTCTGATAACAGAGGTGCAGACATGGAGGTGCTGGCCATTGTGGCAAGTCTCTCCCCTCTGGCTAAATGAGTTCTGGTCATTTAAAGAGCCAATAACCTTTTATTTCCCCCCTCACTTTCCTTCCCTCTTTAGAAGCCAGAAATTAAAGACTAGGACATTCAAAAGCAATGATATATACAGGGTAAAGTAGGAAGCACAGGCTCAAAAAATACCTGAGAATATCTTTATCACAAAGACAGTCCACAACATGAAAATAACAGCAACAATAAAAAAGCAAACCCTGGAGAAAGCAGTGGTTCTCAACCTGTGGGTCAGGACCCCTTTTTAATAATGAAAATACATTGCGGCATTAGGAAGGTTGAGAATCACTAAGGTAGAGAATCTTATTTTCTGATTACCACATTATTAGATTCAGATGTGACATTCTTAACAACAAATCATAAGGCATAAAACAAATAAGTATGACATTCATAGGAAAAAAAATGGAATCATAATAAATTATCCTTAAAAAAAGTTCTGATGGTAGGTCTACCAGACAAAGACTTTAAAACAAGTGTCATAAAGATGCTCAGAGAACTAAAGGAAGATATAAAGTCAAGAAAACAATATACAAACAAGATGGAACTATTAAGACATAAAAATCCCAAAAAGAAAACAAACAGAAAATCTAGAATTGAAAAGTATAATAACTAAAATGAAAACTTCACTAGAAATTCAAAGGCAGATTTGCATAGGCAAAGAAAGAACATGCAAACTTGAAGACAGAACAACAGAAATTACCAAGTGTGAGAAATAGAAACAAAAAAATTGAAGAAAATTAAAAAGTGCCAAAGGGACCTCTGGGACACCATCAAACTGACCAACTTACACATTGTAGGAGTCTTAGAGGACGAGAAAGAGATAGAAAAAAAAAAAGATAATATTTGAAAAAGTAATGGCTAAAAAAATCCCAAATCTGATGAAAATCATGGGTATAAATATATAAGAAGCTCAATAAACTCCCATTAGGATGAGTTCCAACAGATCCATACTGAAACACATTATAATCAAACTGTGGAAAGATAAAGAGAGAATCTTAAAAGCAGTAAAAGAGAAGTAACTTAGCACATACAGAGATTTTTAATAAGATTACCAGCAAATTTCCTATCAGAAATTTTAGAGGCCAGAAGGCAGTGTGCTGATATATCCAAAGTGTCAAAAGAAAAAGATCTGTCCACTAAAGAGGCCTATAATGGCAATATTGTTCTTCACAGCTTAAGGAGAAATTAAGACACACTGAGATTAAAAGCTCAGGAATTTTGAAACCACTAGACCTGTCCTAAAATAAATGCTAAAGGAAGTTGTTCAGGTTAAAATGAAAGATCATTAGATAGTAACTTGAAGCTGTATCAAGAAATAAAGATCTCAGTAAATGTAAATATATGTGCAATTATAAAAAGCTAACATTATTGTAACAATTGTTTGTAACTCTATTTTTTATTTTCTACCTGATTTAAAAGACTAAGAAATTCTTTTAAAGCAATCATTAGTCTCAAAGCTAGTATTATTGTAACTTTAATTTGTAACTCTATATTTTATTTTCTACATAATGTAAGAAACTAATAAATTTATTATAACTACTGTATTTTTTATGTAAATATAGAAACTAAATTTTCAAATTATTTGTTTGGATTTCTGGAATCAGAGTGTACAGAGTAATTTGAGAAAATCAAGAACTGAAAAAAGTAGAAGGGAATTATATAGCGGCAACATGTTCAAATGTAATTGATGTTAAAATCTAAATCTAAATTAGAGTGTTAATTTAGTGTATTATTTAGTGTACCATTTAGCACATTATTTAATGTTCACAATAACTACAAAGAAAATAAATATAGAACATACATAAAAGAAAAAGAGAAAAAGAACTTAAATATTTCACCACCACCAAAACCAACTATATACAAAAGAAATTAGTAATGTAGATAATGAGAAACCAAAAAAAAAAAAGCTATGAAACATATGGAAATCAATAGCAAAATAATAGTTTTCCTTTATCATTCAGCCTTAAAAAAGAATGAAATTCCACAATTAGTTGATAATTATCATCACACTTAACAGTGAAAACTTCAAAGCTTTTTCTCTAAAACCAAGAACTCTTACCACATCTAGTCAACATAGTATGAAAGTTGTAGCCAGAGCAATTAGAAAATAAAAAGAAATAAAAGGCATTTAAATCAGAAAGGTAGTAGTTATAATAAATTGTCTCTGTTTGCAGGTGACATGATCTTATGTATATAGAAAAGCCTATAGATTCCTTTAATAAACTGCTACAACTAATTCAGCAAACTTATAGACTACAAAAACATACAAAAATCAGTAGCATTTCTATACACTAACAATGAACTATCTGAAAAGAAAATCAAGAAATCATCCCTATTTACAACAGCTACTAAAAAGTAAAATACTTAGAAATAAATTTAACCAAGAAGAAAGATCTATACACCAAAAATTGTAAAATATTGATGAAAGAAATTGGAAGAGATACAAATAAATGGAAAGATGCCCTATGTTCGTGGATTGTAAGAATTAAGATAAAAGGGAAATAATTTGATTGCATTCTTGTTAGAAGTCTAAACTTCAAGAAGAGACAACTTGATAAGAAAACCCTTTTCCACCTTTTTAAAGAAAATACCCTACACCCTTAAGTCCCACCTCAATGTTCTACTTAGGGCTCATGCTATGGGTCCTAACAACTCTAAAAGAAGAAAGTAGCCTGAAACACTGCAGGACCTTCCAGGCCAGCAGAGCAAGCCTGTGCACAGTATGACAGCTCTACTATATAATCTAGTTCTACGTGAAAAGACTATGGTCTTCAGCTCCTCTGGTCATCCAGCAACAGCCAGGCATGTTTTGAATGCTGATCCTTTTCAGAATCCATTCAATATTGGGAGGGACAAAACAGTCACATATCACTTAATGGCTAAGATATGTTATTAGGTGATGTCATCATTGCCCAGACATCAGAGTGCACTCACACAAACCCAGATGGTACAGCCACTGGTACAAAACTCCACACTTAGATTGTATGGTCCAGTCCCGTGGGGTACAGTGTGTCACTGGACTGAATTCTGTAGGCAAGTATTTGTGTGTCTAAACATATCCAGACTTAGGTACAATAAAAATATGATATAAAAGATTTTTTTTAAATACACCTATCTAGATATAGCTTTTCCCTTGAACAAGCTTGCAGGACTGAAAGTTGCTCTAGGTGAGTGTGAGTGATTAGTGAGTGAATGTGAAGGCCCAGAACATTACTGTGCACTACTGTAGACTTTCTAAAACACTGTCCACTTAGGTTACCTTATAGTACTTTTGACAGTATTTTGTTTCAAAGTATTTTTCTTTTTTTCAATAATTAATTACCCTTAGCTTACTGTACCTTTTCACTTCATAAACTTTTTAATTTTTTAAAATATTTGATTTTTTATAATAATACTTAGCTTCAAAGACAAATACAATATACAGCCATACAAAAATATTTTTTCTTCATATTCTAATTCTGGAAACTTTTTTCAATTTTTAATGTTTGTTTACATTTTTGTTAAACTGATATATCCAAAGTGTTAAAAGAAAAAGTTCTGTCCAGAATGTTTGTTTACAGGCCAGGTGCAGTGTCTCACACCTATAATCCTAGCACTTTAGGAGGCAAGACGGGTAGATTGTTTGAGCTCAGGAGTTGGACACCAGCTTGAGGAAGAGTGAGACCCCATCTCTACTAAAAATAGAAAAAATTGGCAGGGCACTGTGGAGGGTATCTGTAGTCCCAGCTGTTTAGGAGGCTGAGGCAGGAGGATTGGTTGAGTTTGAGGTTGCTGTGAGCTGTGATGACACAGCACTCTACCTATGGCTGATGGAGTGAGACTCCGTCTCAAAATAAAAATAAAAACTAAGACTCAAACACACACATTAATCCAGAATTACACAGAGGCAGGATCATCAGCATCACTGGTTTCCACCTCCACATCTTGTCTCACTAGAAAGTCTTCAGATGCAATAACACATAGGGAGCTGTCATCTGCTAGGATAACCATGCCTTCCTCTAGAATATCTCCTGAAGGATCCGCCTGAGGCTATTTTATAGTTAACATTTTTAATTCAACAAGAGTTGAAATAAAGATAAAAATTATAGTACAGTAAATACATCAACCAGTAACAGTCGTGTTCTAGCATTATCAAGTATTACGTACTATGCCCAATTGAACATGCTGTACTTTTATATGATGGACAGTGCAGTAGGTTTGTTTACACCCACTTCACCATACACATGAGCGGTGCATTGCACTGTGTTACAACAGCTACAATATCACTAGGAGACAGGGATTTTTTCAACTCCGTTATGATCTTCTGGGACCCCTATTATATATGCAGTCCATCACAGACCCAAACATGATGATTACAGACAGAAGAACGTTCAATTTTACAAATAAAATCGGGCACTGAAAATAAATGGTCAGCCCACAAGAAATGTTTCTAAATTCTGAAGGAGTATATGTCTCTGTTAATTTCTTTATTATACGCTGTATGCTATTTATACTAATGGGTCTTTCGAACATCCTTAAAGAGGACCTTTTTACATCATACATCAAAACTCCAGGTTAGTTGGAATAAGAAGACTAACAACCAATGTTTAACTTTCAATAGCTGTTATCTGTTAATACAAACACAAGAAGAAAAATTTGAATCCCAGATGTCTGACAGCATGTTTTATTTTAAAAACAAACCTCCCCCCAAAACCTTCCCTCTATTTCTTTTTAATAAACATGCAAGTAAGAGGAGATTAAGTTTTAATAGAGGTTTCCTTAGGTAATTTCAATTTTGATTTTAAAAATGCTCCAGGTGCTTAGAAAATTATCAAATTGTATTGGGCAGAAAATAGTAAAAATAACTTCAACCCTTTCTGATCCTATGTTGGACCTCATCTAATATCATGCTTTTTTGTTTGTTTACAAACAGAAACACTAATTATTTTAAGTACTCTAAAATAAGTAATAAAATCATTGGTGAGTTCATATTTATGTTTTTCTCTTTTAAAACTCAGGATAATCACAAGTAATCCACCAACCAAAAGAAACAATAGCTGGAGGGTATATGGGTGGCAGAAAAATTGAATTGGAAAGGGTTAAACTTGCAAATCTTGTATGTTTTCAGTGACATCAAACTTATCCATAAAACCGGTCTTCAGACAATGAAAGACCACATATCCACTACCAGCACCCCAAGGCTGCTACAGCCTCCTCCAAGCCCACCTGTTGGCAGTCCTCCTGATTTCTATAACAAATGATCTTTTAACAATACTCCATAGGATTAGAAAGAGAATATAATAGCAGTCAAAATTCTCACTGAAGCCTTTGTAGAAATGAGTGGGTCTCTTTCGGTATTAATAGTAAGAGTCTCAGGAAAAGAAATTTGCCTTGGGTTTCTCATAGATGAGGCTGCTTTCTTTCCACTAAGGGAGATCATTAATAGCCAAGGCTTTTGAAACATCAACTATTCACTTAAATTTAGGGGAATTGGTGTCATCAAAAATTTCCAGCAAATACAGTTGAGTCTCCTTCAGAGAAGACTGATAACTGGCTGAAGACCACAGTTTACATTCCATCTTCAAAGTGAGATAACGTAGGAATGCTAAAAATTCAACAGCGCCTTCTCAAGTAACAATGCTACCCCTGAGAAAGCATTGGATTTTGAGCTGTGGAATTTTCCACCTATTTATCCTTTCATTTTCCATCTTCTTTGCTTTCAAATGTCAATTGACTCCTCTCAATCACAGCTGTACAAATCATGGGACTTTTTTTTTTAATTGGCATAAGATATATACATTATTCATCTATTCAGTTTCATCTGAAGGAAATTCAATAAAGAAGCAATTTCATTTTCCAATAAAATATTTAAGGCTGCTTTTTCCCCTGCAAGAGACAGAGCAGAAAACTCATCTACGTAAGTACAAAATTTTGTGCCTATCAGAGCATGTGTGAATTGGATTTTACTAAAATGTAGACCTGTTTTTTCTCTCCTTATGCTTCATAGTACTTGTGTATAAATATGTAACAAATTCAATGTTTTTACTAATTTGTGAAGCCTTATGTGCCATACTCCTGGGAACACTCTGTGCTTTTCCTAGCAAATATTGACTTAAAAGGACACTTTGTTGACATTGGTGCTACATCCTTGATAGAAAGCATGTACATATTGCAAGATTTGTTTTCCTTCAACTGTAAATAAAGTGGAACAGAAAATTAAAGTGATGATTATATATAAAGTCATTACCTTTGCCTCCGGGTTATGGACTGAACTAGAACCCAGGTTAAGGTCATAATGATTTTCCCTGAGCAGGCTCTTCTGTCCCTAATGGGCAAGATATGTGCCAAGCTCAACATACACACACACACACACACACACACTGTCCTATTTGACAGACTCTGGTTCTGAGTCACAAAAATGCAATATGAGAAGAAGGTAGAAAATGTTAGCATTGACACTGAAATGCACATCAGCCTATGTGCTTATCATAAAGGCAGGTTAATCATATAATAAGAGGATAAATCTTTCTTTCTTCAAGGAGACAGGTTGCCACCCCTCTCTGTACAAGGATTATAGGAGAAACTTATAGAAGGGAGAAATGTCCATTTCCCCACGTTCCACCCAACCCTCCATCACTGAAGAATTAAGTCCTTAAATAGTAACAGTCAACTCAAAAATCAAAACACTGGGTCAAAAAAAAGAAGACATGAGATCAATGTTCTCAGTACAAAGATAAAAGTTAACATTACAAAAGAGTCAGGCATGGCTTATAAGCAAAACAAACCTTTCTCAACATCTCACAACCATCTCATTAACCAATACTCTCTCATCAGGAGTGATCATAGTTATTCAGAGTCAGAAGCAAAATATGGAGAGATCCGTCTGCAGGCAAGTGGAGACAAGGTGTAATAAAGAGAGAGCTAGGTGTGTAAGGAAAATGATGACACGGACATACTTTAGTGCTTAATTCATAAGGAAGAAAATGCATCATCTCAAGCTGAGATTTAACCCCTTCTGGTTGGAATGTCAAATACACATGTATGGAAGCAAGTGTTTCTATTTCCTCTTAAGGTGAATCTACTCTTTAGGGATTGAAAGTTTTCTTTTATTCCAACTCTTGGGTTTATTTCAAAGCTTGGTAAATGCACCTCCTAAAATCCTCTAACATATAAAAAGAACAAATTTCAGCATCTTGAACCATTCTTGAAAAACTTACTGATTCTGAGTCAAAGAAGTTATAATTTGTGACAGTTCAGTTCTGAACGGCACTAAAGGGTTCCGTGGGACTCACAGCTGGGCACTCTAAATGACAGAGTGGGAGAATTTCTGGGATCTTACGCTTTAGGAGCGGAAAGGAGGGTGGCCCTGCATTAGCTTCGGTAGGATGGAGCCCTAAATTCAAATACAGTTCATACGAAGCATCTACACACCCTCTGACGACACCACGTCAGGTGGTGGGGCTGACCTCGTCTGGACGTGCTGGCACGCAGGACTTGACGTTTATTTGGTGACGTCACCTTCCTCTTGCCCCATCTCAGGTTGCCCTCCTGTTCTTTTAACCTGGTTTTGTTGTCTGTATAAACACGTTGGGGTAAAGAGAAGAGCGGGAGGGTTTTGGACCTCATATTCCGTAGTGGAGGACTTTGCACTACCTTTGAACCACTATTTTAAGAAAAAAAGTGGGGAGGAGGAGGGAGAAGAGCAGGTGTGGTTACTTAGCGTCTCTATTTTTCCATAAGGTAAATGCCTTGAAGGGCTAGCAGATCTTATGATTAGATATAAATAAAAGTGGTAATGACATGTAACTTTTGTTTATCCCTAGAAATCAAATCAGGCAAAGTAGGGCAGAAAGAGACAGGGCAGGGTGGGAGGGGACAGCCTAGGTCCACCACTTAGGACAGCAGGTGAGAAGCCATGCTAGATGGCTACATGTGTGGAACTAAAGCAAACCCTCAAGATCAGTGGTTGAATCCACCTGTTTCAGAGTTAAGAAAATGACATTCAAAGAAGGGAGGATCTTTTCCCAAAGACAAAGAGCTGAACAGCAAGAGTTATGATTCTTGTCAATATATATATATTTTTTGGGGGGGGGGAGACAGAGTCTCACTGTCGGCCTCAGTAGAGTGCTGTGGTGTCACAGCTCACAGCACCCTCAAACTTTGGTTTAAGCAAGTCTCTTGCCTCAGCCTCCCGAGTAGCTGAGACCACAGGCGTCCACCACAATGCCCGGCTATTTTTGTTGTTGCAGTCATCGTTGTTGTTTATCTGGCCCCCAGCCAGGTTCGAACCTGCCTGCCTGGGTATATGTGGCTGGTGCTGTAACCACTGAGCTATGGTGCTGCCCCACCTTGTCAATATTTTTAATAAGAAAAATAAAATGTAAATATTGCTGATTGGCCATTTGCTAACCATATTACCTATTTAACCTTTCTGTGCCTCAGTTTCATGATCTATAAAATGGGCCCAACTGCGGTGCCTACTTCATAGGCTTGCTGGGAAAAGCAAAGCACCTGGAACAGAACCTTGACACCATAAGCATCTGACAAACATCAATTGTCTATTATTATCATTATTACCACAACTACTATTGATAATTCAGGCAATCCGTTCTGAAATAAGTGAGGTATGGCTGATGAACTGGAAACTCAGTCCACTGTGGGTTGGCATGTCAGAGTGACATGAGTGTCAGCTGCTAAGGATACACGAGGGCAGAGCCAGGCTTTAGCGGGAGCCAAACAAAGGAGACACAGAGGGACAGTCCTATCTCTATAACTGAAAGTTACACAGTTGTTTTAAAAACACATAAGTATTAATTCACATATACATTAAAAAATTTCCCATAACAGAATTGAAAACCCGACCTTCTTTGAGTCTCAGTTTCCATCTTGAGAAACCTTGAGACAGCCGCTTCCTCTCACTCAGCAGTTTCTGTATCTGGTATAAACAACAATCTTCGCCTGAATTGTTGTTAAGAGTCAACGTCCTTGAAGGCATTTCTGAGTTATAAGTTTTAAAAAGAATCATACATTCTTCAAGAGCACAATGCAATACAATTATAACATATTTCTATTATCCTGAAGTCACTGGGGGTAAAAAGTCATTCTTAGCTGCCTTCTTCCAAGGATTTAGCATTGACAGTAGACATAAAACATGTAACTAGAATATTTTCAGAAATGCATTGGGAAGAAAGAACACTGAGCTGGAAATTGGAGGTTTGGGTTGTCGCCCAGCTTTCTCATGGACACTTCATATGGCTCTGGGCAAGTCAGTTAGACTTCCTGGCACATGGTTTTCTTTCCCGTAAAGCACAGGGCACAATAGATGACCTTTTCCTCCGATTCTGTAATTCTAAATGTCATGTGTATGTGTGTGTGACTCCATGAGTCACTAAGACCTAATATATTTCAGAAAATTATTTATTATAATAAAATAACTCATAAACCATTCAAGAGATCTTGGAACTGACTCTCAAAACATTGCATAAGTGTGTTTAGGCAAAGACTTCACACCCAAGCAGAACATCTTGGGATTGTTTCACTTTGCCGCAATGGTGTAAGGCTGTAAATTTACGTGTTCATACTCATTTGAACATCTCTCACTAATCTTTGGGGGGCAATCAATAAATAAAAGTGGGTGTTACCTCGTTCAGAATGAAATGAAAGCGTGAGAGCAATGCTACGTTTCCATAACATTTTCAGCATCTCAGAATCCTGATGACTGTTTTAGCTTTTCCCCCTCATTTCCATTTGATACATGGAACTAGTTTGTGGAATAGGTTGGGTCTAGGAATTATTATACTTATTTTGCAAATGAACATCCTGGAGACAAAAAAATAAATTGCTTCCCACTTAGAGACTGTCCTCACACTTGGTTCTCCTGACTTCAGTGGAACCCCACTCGGTGTTGGCATGACCTCGGCACCGTAGTCCATGCACACCTGATCGTCTTCCTGAATCATCCCGTCACTGTAAGCCAGGTCACCCTTACCAACCCCTCACTCAGCTCCCTGTCTAAAACAAAAAGCTCTCCTCCTGCTTACACCACAAGTCATCGTCTGGGAACCTGTATAAAACTGGAGCGGTGCAGCCCTTTTAAAGGAGACCCATGAAAAAAATTAAGTTTCCCCAATAGGAACAGGAGGCTTTTTGTAGACTAGGTTAGACCCCACTCTCCTCATGCCTTGTGGTTTCTCCCTATAAATGTTTTTCCCATAATCCAGTGGGTTGTCCAGAATACTTTCATTGGGGCTTTTTCATCCTGAGATTTGGGCCATTATCTAGTTCATTTTTATAGAGACAGAGTCTCACTTTTTTTTTGTTTTTTTTTTTTTTAGACAGAGCCTCAAGCTGTCACCCCGGATAGAGTGCTGTGGCATCACAGCTCACAGCAACCTCCAATTCCTGGGCTCAAGCGAGTCTCCTGCCTCCGCCTCCCAAGTAGCTGGGACTACAGGCCCTCGCCACAATGCCTGG
>CAUYON010051941.1:0-17915 GCA_963573935.1 Arctocebus calabarensis
CACAAGCAACAATTGAAAAAGCCAAATCAAACCTTCCCACTACCACACACCCAGGGTACCACTTTGGAAAGTCCTTGGGTGATTAGCCCAGCTGAAGAGGTCCTAATCAATTGTCCTAGCCAGCACCAATCTCAAATGGAATAGTTAAAAAAGTCTCTGGCAACTAGATAGCAGGGATCCGCTGGAAGCTCTTGTATAATTCACTTCGATGCTCTGTGAACTCAGGAGAGCACCCCCCAGCAAGTAAATTTAGTATGGGAAGGTTGATGCCTCCTTCCCAACCTTGCCCCTCTGTCACACCCAGTCGGTAGTAACAGTTGTGTTCCAGTTTCCTCCAATGAGCAGATGCTCCAGATATTTGCACCTGCCTGGGTCACAGTGAGGTCTGTGGCTCCACAATCCAGTCACTGTTTGGCAGGGGGAGATGAGGCCTGACAACCTGGGTACTTAACAGGGGCTGGAGCGATTCACTCAGTTCTAGCCCTGTCCCTGATTGATGTTGCTGCTGGAACCAGAACAAGTTCGCAGAATTTATTTCTGTCAAGGCTGTTTTCCCTGACCAGAATGGGGCTGCAAATGGGTTTTACTCAGTCTGTGAGTTCCAGCCCTTTGTCTCAGCTTTCATCCCCTGAGGGCCAGGTTAAGCAAAGCAGCCCCTCTGTGAGTATTCTAATTCTTGCTTTGTGTCCCAGCCAGTACCACCTCAGGCAAATCCTTCACGTGCTTTGGTTGCCAGTCTGCTCTGCTGACACTGAGGAAGCCCCCGCTTCCCCTGGCCACCCAGAAGACTGGGAGTGACTCCTCAAAACATCCCCAGGGGTGCAGCTCTTCAGCTATTGTTCCTGGAGCTGGTTGCTGTTTCGTGCCTCAGGAGACCTTCCCTCCAGCCAGGTCTCCTCACGGCTCTCTCCCCTTTCCCCACTGCGAGCTGCAAAGCACAGTTCAGCAAGTTTGCGCCCATCCACACCCCTCGGGAAAATCTCCAAGAATCTGGACTCTGTGGGGAACAGGCCTCCAGACCTTGGGGTGTGAGTGGAGGAGAACACCAGGAACACCAACTTGCAGGTCAAGAGTATATACAGTTTTATGCCTGGCTGGAGAACGCCGCAGCACCCTATTAGAGGAAGGAGGTCTGGTTTTTAGAGGGTCTCTCCTGTGGGGTAGAGTGGGAGGACATCGGAACTCTGCTAGCTTGTTTGTATGGAGGTATGGAGTATACTGTGAACCTCTCTCATGGGGGAGGGTGGTGGTCCACTTGGTGATGTGCTCTGTACCTTGTGTCCTCGGGGTCTCAGGTCGCCCTAGCAGGGTTGATGTGTGCTCTTCAACCTTTTCTTTTGGCTCACATCCAAACCATTGGCTTTCTTGCTGAGTTTCTGTCCTTTAACTCTCCTTCTGGACGGGAACCTCTGCAGAAAGCTGGCTACAGATCGCCATCTTGGCTCCTCCCCCCAAGGTACCTATTCTTATGGAGCTTATGTTCTAGAGAGGAGGGGCGGACAGGGGCCAACAGCAAGGAAAGATGACAGAGGTAAATTCCAACCAGAATTAAAACAGGCTGACCTGAGGGGGTGACAAGACAGTGCCTTTGATGGTGAGCTGGGGGAAATCCTCTCTAAAGGGATGTTTTAGCTTAGCCATGAATGACCAAAAGACAGCTAGCTACCTGGGGAGAAGTACTCCAGGCGGAGGGAATGGCAAGCACAAAGGCTGCCAGGCAAGGTGAGCATGGTGCATTGGGGAACCCAGAGAGCCAAACTGGGACGTGTGCGGGAAGGGAAACAGTGTGCCAGATAAGGAGAGAAGGGCAAGCAGGAGTCCAGAATGACAGGAATGACCTTACATGTGAAGCCTGAATCTTAACACCTGAGGGCCCTTGCTTTGTCTTTAGGGGCCTCTCAGAACAAGCCTGCCCCTCCCTCAATGTGGGCCCTTCAGGTACCTGAAGGCAGCTCTCCAAAATGTGTCTTCTGCAGGATCTGCCCTGCCAGCAACAGCAAGGACAGATGTTAAGCAAGTGCATGTGTCTTCCAAGACCTGGGGTCCCAAGCAGGACCGGGCCCTTCCTTCTGTTCACCTGCAGAGCAGCTGTGTCTGGGTTCAGGCTCTGCAGGGGAACTGGCTGGGCAGCTCCAGAGAAATGGCTCCCCAAACTGAGGGCCAGTGGAGCTGGTTTCCTCAGGGAAGCAGCTCTTGTCAGGGTCTCAGAGGATGAGGGTTTGAGTCTATGTGATCTTGGAGCGGTATTCCATGCTCTCAGGGCCTCAGTTTCCTCATCTGCAAAATGAAGGAGTTGGACCTGGCTCCCGGAGGGTGTCTCCCAGGCCTGAAATGCATGCTCATGCTTCCCCCCTCAGTGGCCTGGCCCCAAAAGCAGGACTCTCAGAGATAGACAGCAGGAGGATTGGCGCAGTCACTGCTGCCTGTGGGACCAGGAGCAGGGATGCAGGCGGGGCTTAGCCTTGATGCTAGCAATGGCCCTGCAATCCTACCCACCCTGTTCCTGGGGAACCTTCCCCAGGGCTGCCAGTCCTCCCCTGCATCTCGGAGCAGCCCGAAGATGGTAGGAAGTTCTACCTGTGGCCTGACAGGTAACTTCATGCAAGCCCTTCACCTCTCTGGGCCTCAGTTTCCTCAGTTCTGACCCTCTAGGAGAGGTATCCTCTGGGGGGCCTCAAAGATGCAGCAGGGTTTCCATAGTGACAGGCTTCTCAGCTCCTGCTTGCAGAGGCCTCTGTAGGGGTAGAGGTGCCCACCAAGCAGGATGATGGTGCCTCAGTGGGGCCCTTTCTCGGGAGAGAGCCTGCCGCAGCGGTCTGTGAAGGGAATGTGCTTTACCCACAGGAGCAGGCCCGGGTCGGGTTGCGAGTCTGGTTAATGCCTCTGTGCATTAGGCCTGTCGCCCGTTGACAGGATTTTTTGTTTAATTGGAGGCATAAGAAAACAATAACATCTGTCTGCATGGGGAAAGCGGCAGGAGCGCAGCGGGGAGCTCTTAGTGAGGAGGAGAGGGTGGGAGAGTCTGTAGACTGGGCTCTGCCAGGTTAGCTGGGTAGCCCTGGGTTGCTTCCTTCTCCTCTATGGGCTCCAGTCTGGCCACCTGACAATGAGCAGGTTGGACATACAGCTAGCTAATTCAGAGAGTGCCTGTATCAGAATTTCCCAGGGAGCTTGTCAAACGCAGATTCCTGGGCCCACTCTATTGACCTGGAATCTCTGGGAGAAGAAGCCTGTGAATCTGTTGCCACATCCTGAGCAGGACTCGGCAAGGCTTGCATGGTGAAGTGAGAGCTGGCTCTGCCGTTCTCCAGTGCTCAGCACAGGGTCTGGCCGACAGCGAATATTAGTAGTTGACTAGGACTTGAAAGTCACAAAGATATGTAACAGAAAACTCATGGTGCTATAATTCTGGTACCTTAATTTTTTCCTTTTTTCTTACTTAAAAAATGTATTTATAAGTAATTTTGCCACTTTGCTAACTTTCTTTTGAATTTTTTTCCTTTCTTTTTTCTTACACATGAGTGCCTGCTGATTTTTCTACAGTGAACACATAGAGCAGTGCAATGGACAAAAATAATTCTGGGGAAAAATAAGATGGCTCTACAGTTTGGATGATAGCCTTCTTGGTATATGCCCACGTAATGAGCATTTCAATTGTTGTCTTCATTGTATGGCTTTCAGATTACAAGAGTACTGTGGGCTTTCTAAAACAGGCCAAACAGTAAAACACAAAGGTGTGCACACAGATGTGTGCACGGGCCGAGTTGTTACCCAACTTCCTCACCTGAACAGTACGACGTTCCTCTTGCTTACACAGAGACTGCACCTTTCTGTATGGTCAATTTGGAGTTTGCTGCTGTTGTTTTTAGTGAAATCAGATCATCTTGTACTCTATCCTGCAACTTGTTCTTTCACTCTTGACAACGTATCACAGACATCACTAGGAGAGATGATCAACTATATCTCACTTCTATTTAAACATAACAAAACAGTAGAACCTCTGTAAGTTGACCACCCAAGGGACAGTAACAAACTGATCAGCATACAGAGGAACTAGGTCTACTGTACTGATGGTGCAAGTGTGCACGTGGTGCAAGTCCTGAATATAAAGGGTAGGTCAACTTAAGGAGGGGTCCATGGAGGGAAGTGGTCAACTACAGTGGTTTCACTGTATTTGATTTTCTTTCTTACCTCTACAAATGGAAATAAGTGAAAATAAAAGCTATTCAGTAACTTCAGGGCTCCAGTGGGGACCTTTGAGTTTCTATTCTCAACCCCTTCAACACATACGCACATGCACACAATGCCCACTCATACAATGTCCACATCTGTGGAAACACGTACACACACATGTACACAAAGCTGCCCTCTTTTCTCTCCTTGCATTTTTGGTGAATGTGAAATCTCACTCCATGAAACCAAATATCCTTGAAGAGTAAGGCATTAGTCTCAGTCTCAACCTCAGATCTTCTTGGCAGCATAGGGCTCCACTTACCCTATGAATTCAGATCCTGCTTTCTGAATAAGTGTCTAAAACCAGGAGCAGCAAAGTAGAAATAGCCCTATAACCAGCTCATTTTAGGCCCTGGAGACAGAATCTGCAGGTCTGGGGGGAAGGCAGCCTTTGCTTGCATACAACAATATTGCTCAAAGCCTCCAACCCAGAGTTGCAAACCAGTCCGCGTCCTCGTTGCAAACAGATGGGTTTAGTTTGTTCCAATCAGCACTAAAAATGTGTTTTAAGTTAAAACATTTAAAAATTGGAAGTTTGATATAATAACCTAGATTACTGACTTTTCTTGAAAACGTGCCATATTTAGCAGTTCTGAGCCCCAATTCCTAAAAGGACCACAGTTGGCTAAGTTTGAGCCCTGCCTCCCAGCTTGACCCCTCCAGTCAGTTATGGCACCTGTCTGGCCTCTGCAGGCCCTCAGAGAGTCCCTTGTGAGCCCATCAGCAGAAAAGACAAGGGCCCAAGAGAACACTGGATATTGCCTGCCATGGGCCTCCTCTGGCCCCTTCATTGGCTGAAATATGTTCCAAGTCTGGCTTGGCACCTATAGCTCAGTGGCTAAGACACCAGCCACATACACCGGGGCTGGTGAGTTCAACCCCAGCCCGGGCCTGCCAAACAACAATAGAAATATGTTCTAAGTCACCCTGTGTGACAGAAATAACAGCACAACAGTGAATAATAGCTACATTTTATTAAGTGTTTACATGTACTATGCACTGGGCACAGAGCTCAGCAATTTGCTTTCAGGATCTCTTTTAATCCTCCCAACAATCCTATCTAGGCATTATTGTCTCCATTGAACTGGTAAAGAAACTGAGGTATAAAGACCTTAAGTCATTCGCACAGCTGATGCCATTGGCAAGTGGTGGACCCTGTATTCCAACCAAATTCCAAAGCCCAGGTACTCATCCCACCAGCCCCCACCACCTTGGGGAGCAATGGCAGCTGCCCCTCTGCATATTAACCTCAGGTAGAGGGGCCTAGAGAGCTGTCACCCACAGTGGCTTGATCTTCTCACTTGATCATAGCACAGCAAGTGGTTAAAAGCCCAGTTTTGATTTTAGACCCGCGCTCAGAGTAATACTATATTTACTAGCTGTGTTGCCTGATCAAGTGACTAAACTCTGGGCCTCAGCCACCTTTTCTGTGAAACAGGAAGGATAATCACACTTGCCTTTTAGGACGATTAGAGGATTGAGACATTACATTTAAATGTACTGCTTTTTGGTGGCAGACATCAGACATAGAGTCTGGCCAAAATGTCAGCAAAAAGGTGTATTGTTAGAGAGTAGGATGTATAATACTCAGTGTCAGAGAATTGCAAGAAAAAAATGAAGAACCAGGGATGCTCCAGGAATCACGATGGCAGAAATCATGGACAACCTGGTCTGAGAGGTATCTCCAGAAAGGCAAGGTTTCAGTCTCTTTTTCTTCTTACCCTTGATTCTGTGTTCTGGGAGATGAGCCTTCCTGGGTTCACATTTCCACCTCGATTATGTCAGTACCCTGGGAGCAGAGCATGAGACAAGGATTCTTGTGCAATTTATCTGTTGGGAGAAAAGGAGGCAGGGGAGCAGGACTGAGTGGGGAAGAAGCTGGTGAAAGGTGGGGTTTCAGGAGGAGTTCCTGAGGGAACATGAATTGAATTTGTCCCACTTGGAGGCAAGGGAGCCCTGTTTATCCTGTTTGGTCAGGGACCCCAGGCCCCTACCTGCACTGTAATGTCTAGGTAGTTCTAGGCAAATCACCTCAGGCAATTCTCCAGAGAGAAACACAGCTGTGAGCCACCAGCATCCAACACTAAAGTGCAGAAGGAGGGACTGGCTGGGCACCAAGAGCATCTCTCATACTGCCTCTTGCTGAACAGCCCAGAGAGCCCGCACAAGAGGATCAGGAGTTAATCATCTAAAAAGAAATCAGGGGCCCGGCACAGTGGCTCATGCCTATCAGAAGCAGGTGGATTGCTTGAACTCAAGAGTTTGAGACCAACCTGAGCAAGAGTGAGACCCTATGTCTAAAAAAATAGTTGGGTGTTGTGGCAGGCGCTAGTAGTTCCAGCTACTCAGGAGGCTGAAGCAAAGGATGGGTTTAGCCTGAGAGTTTGAGGTTGCTGTGAGCTATGACAGCACAGCCCTCTACTGAGAGTGACAAGAGACCCTCTCTATCAAAAAAAAAAAAAAAAACAAAGAAAGAAACTAGGAAGCTAGGAAGGAAGTAAGCAGAAATGTTGGTACTATTTGCAGAAGCAGGAGAAATGGATACAAAGAACTGAAAACCAAGGAAATATTCACAATGAGTGTTTGGCTCTAAGCCTGCTCTGTGTATCGTAAACACGGAGTTATTGGTGGCTTTCATTATAGGTGCAATAAGATATTAAAATAGAAGGTCAAGCGCCAGGCATAAGGGTGACAAAGTGAGACTCTGTCTCAAAAAAAAAAAAAAAAAAAAAAAAAAGAGGGCAGCGCCTGTGGCTCCAGCCCCATATGCCAGAGGTGGTGGGTTCAAACCCAGCCCTGGCC
Source organism: Arctocebus calabarensis (assembly GCA_963573935.1). NCBI lineage: Eukaryota > Metazoa > Chordata > Mammalia > Primates > Lorisidae > Arctocebus > Arctocebus calabarensis. The sequence goes on from CAUYON010051941.1 coordinate 7,036, forward strand.
AAAAACTGCAATAAACAACAAAAACAACAACAACAACAACAACAAAAGACATTAAGTTGGAAGTGTCAGCTGAGAGACCAAGATAGAATAGGTGGTACATTTCAGAGGAAGGTGTAAGACCATGATGATGCAATATTACAAAGTAGACAAACACTGACTACTTTCAAGCTTAACCCATATTGAGGTTGGGTTTTAAATGATTGGAAGTAGTTGGAGATGAGGGGGAAATATCTGAAGAGGGCTATTGGTGTGCTGAGTTTCACCTCCCCTTAAAAAATGAGTGCCCTTTTCATCTCAAGAATTCCACTATGGGCCGGGCTCTATGGCTCACGCCTGTAATCCTGGCACTCTGGGAGACCAATGCGTGTGGATTGCTTGAGCTCAAGAGTTCAAGACCATCTTTATTAAAAAATAGAAAAACTAGCTGGGCGTTATGGCAGGCATCTGTAGTCTCAGCTACTCAGGAGACAGAGGCAAGAGGATTGCTTGCTTGAGCCCAGGAGTTTGAGGTTGCTGTGAGCTATGATGTCACGGTACTCTACCAAGGGCAACAAAGTAAGATTCTGTCTCATACAACAACAAAAAAATCTGCTGTGAGTTATAATGTCTGTGTCCCTCCACAATTCATATGGTGGAACTTAACCCCCAAGGTGATGGCCTTAAATAAGGTGGGCCCTTTAGGAGGTTATTAGAGTGGGATTACAGTCTTATAAAGGGGCTAGAGGGCCTAGGTAGTCCTTTTCTGCCCTTTTGCCTTCTGCCATCTGAGGACACAATATTTATCCCTTCTGGTGGAAGCAGCAATAAGGTGCCATCTTGAAATCAGAGACCAGGCCTTCACCAAACATAGGAACTGCAGGTGCCTTGATCTTTGACTTCCATCCTCCAGAACTGTGACAAATACATATCTGTTCTTTATAAATTACCTACTTTCAAGTATTTGGTTATAGCAGCAGGAAACAGACTAAGCAAGCTCAAAGGGCACTGAGGGCACTGAGACTCAGAGAGGCAAGATGAATTGCCCCTGGCAGGAATCCAACCACAGTAGCAATATTTTCTGGTGACAATGTGATATTCTGTTAAAAACAAACAAACAAACAAAAAAAACAGCTTTTAAGCTTATAGTCCCAGCTAATTGGAAGACTGAAGCAGGAGGATTGCTTCAGGCCAAGAGTTTGAGTTCAGCCTGGACAATGTAGCAAGACCCTCATCTCTGAAAATAATTTAAAAATTTCTTAAAATGAGCATCTTATTAGTACTATTAGAAATCTGCTCTAAGTAATATGCATGCAAAGATGTATTTGTATGATGTATGATTAATAATAATGTAATAAAATTTTCTAATAATAGGAGGATTAGTTAAGTGAATTCTGATATAACTACTTGAAGATTACTATGCTATCTTTAAAACAAATCACATCAGGCCAAGTACGGAGGCTCATGCCTGTAATTCTAGCACTCTGGGAGGTCCAGGTGGATGGATTGTCTGAGCTCATGAGTTTGAGACCAGCCTGAGCTAGAGAGAGACCCCGATCTTTAAAAATAGCTGGGCACTGTGGCCAGTGCCTATAGCCCCAGCTACTCGGGAGGCTGAGGCAAGAGGATCACTTGAGCCCAGGAGTTTGAGGCTGCTGTGAGCTATCTGCCATGGCACTACTGGAGGTGACAAAGTGAGACTCTATTTCAAAAGCAAAAACAAAAACAAATCATGTCATAGTTGAGAAGGATTTTTGTTTTTGTTTTTATTTATAGATAGGTCTCGCTCCATTGTTCATTGAAGTGCAATGGCAAGATCCTAGCTCACTGCAGACTCCAACTCTTGGGCTCAAGCCTCCCAAGTACCTGGGACTACAGGCAGATGTCAATAGCAGATGTCACAGGCAGACGCCTGGCCTAGTTGAGGCTAATTAAAATTTTTTTTTTAATAGTGACATGGTTTCGCTGTGTTGCTTAGGCTGTTCTCAAACTCCTGGCCTCAAGTGATTCTCCCATCACTGTCCCCCATAATTCTGAGATTATAGGTGTGAGCCACTATACCTGGCTCATTCAGGAGTTTTTAACCTGGGACACATCAATGGGTTTTAGGAGACTACCTCCTAAAATTGTGGGTGTGACACGGGAATGAAAGTTTTTCAGGTAAATGGATCTATTGCTTACTTAAGATTTTCAAAGGGATCTGTCACCAACCAAAATAGGCTAAAAAATATTATTGAGAAGAACTGTGAAGTAAAACTTTTATTTAAAAATGTAGGTGGGGGTGGTGCCTGTAGCTCAGTGGGTAGGGCGCCAGCCACGTACACCAAGGCTGGCAGATTCGAAGCTGGCCAGGTCAGCTAAAACAACAATGGCAACAACAACAACGAAAAATAGCTGGTGTTGTGGCAGGCACCTGTAAGTCCCAGCTACTTGGGAGGCTGAGGCAAGAGAATCGCTTAAGCCCAAGAATTGGAGGTTGCTGTCAGCTGTGACGCCATGGTACTCAACCCAGGATTATGGCTTGAGACTCACAAATAAATAAGTAAGTAAATTAATTAATTAATTAATTAAAAGGTAGGTGGAAAGGTATCAAAAATTACCAACTAGGGCCAACCTTGTCTCTATACTCCACCTAATTCCCCTTATCATATTATTTGGAAGGGAATCCCAGACATCATTTTACTTAGAAACACCTCAAAATATATCTTTGAAAGGACTCTTTTTAAAGCATAGGCACAATGTCATTATCACATCAAAAAGAAAAAGAAAACTAACAATTATCAGTAATTATCATTAGGGCGGCACCTGTGGCTCAGTGGGTAGGGTGCCAGCCCTATATACCGAGGGTGGTGGGTTCAAGCCTGGCCCCGGCCAAACTGCAACAAAAAAATAGCCGGGCATTGTGGTGGGCACCTGTGGTCCCAGCTACGGGGGAGGCTGAGACAAGAGAATCGCCTAAGCCCAGATGTTGGAGGTTGCTGTGAGCTGTGTGACGCTACGGCACTCTACGAAGGGCAATAAAGCGAGACTCTGTCTCTACAAAAAAAAAGAAAATTATCATCAAATATCCAGGCAATGTAAATAATATTCATTGGCACACTTCTTCCTAGAAAAAAGGTCTAAACTAATTTGCTAAGTGAGAAGAGGGAATCAGAATAGACACTGACCCTGTTTGGGCAACGTAATTGTCATTCTGGTCACATAGTTATTTGGGGTAGGTAGGATTATTGTTGTTTTTTTTTTTTCTTTCTCAAGTTCACTGTATTAATGTTTGAATGAAAACACACATGTATATAAAAGAAAAAAACAATTTTTTAAAAATCAAAATCTTCTGATTCAGTATCCAAGTTTTAAGAGTTTATCTTGTTCAATCCTGAGGTGGAAAAATCTCAGCCATTGGAGCATTAGGGGTCTCAGGCACAATTACCCAGGGAGAGGAGACTGTGATGGGGGAGAGGAGAATCCGCCTTTCTTCCCAGACTCTTAGGAGGAAGAGGTTCTGGGACATCTCTCAAGCTCTGGTCCCTGATGTCCTGCCACCTCCACCTCTTACCTTCCCACCTTTATCAAGCCTCACACGTTTGGGGCACTTTGTTGCTGGAGTTGACAGACCAAACGAAACAGAGGCGGGTGGCAGATAACCAGAGCCCTTTCTTGCCACACATAGTCCTGTTGGCCTGTCGGGCCTGGAAAAGAAGGCATCTTGTTTCCCCAACACATTCCAGAGTCATGTCCCCCAGGCTGACTGGCCTCTGGGCCAGATCCCCCACTCCCAGCCCCCAGCCCTATCCCAGCACTTTCATGGTTGAGACAAGACGGGAATAAAAGACCTCACATTATTATGCTCTTCTTTCCAAAGTTCCAGTTTTGCTGTGTGACCTTGGGCAGGTCCCCCTCTTCTCTGGGCTTGTGTTTCTGCACCTGTCTAGTGAAACGGCTGGGCTACATCATTTCTGAGCCATCCATCTCTCTCCCCAACCCAACTCTGATTTTTTTCAGAGTTCCTAAATTTATCAGAAATAGAAAGCAGATCCACCACACTTCTGAACGTCAAACCAGAATCTCATGGCTGCCTCAGGCCACAGGGTGAAGGCCAGTTCAGTTTTTTCCATGGAGAGTACAAGAGATAGACCTTTTACTTCAAGACCCAGTTCTCTCTCTCTCAAAAGTTTCATGTGCAGCCCAGCGCTGTGGCTCCCACCTATAATCTCAACACTTTAAGAGGCTGAGGTGGGAGGATCATTTGAGGTCAGGAGTTTGAGACCTCATCTCTATTCTACATTTAAAATCAAAATAAAAGTTTCAAGCAGTAACATATCCTTTCTTCCTGAGATGCAGTCTGAAATACTCTATTCTTTTAAAAACATTTTCTCACTGGAATTCATTTTCTGTGCAATTTCACAATCCATAAAACAGCCATCGCTTGCACTTTATAAACACTCATTCATGCAGCTGTGTCCCTATTCTTCAGCAAGATGGTATCAGCCTAGCAAATAACTGTAGACACACACACACTGCAAATAGATTCTATATGAACTGTCTTGGCTTCGCAAACTATAATATGAATACAGCTCACTTGGTATATATCACAGAGTCTCACGCTGTCACCCTTGGAAGAGTTCTGTGGTGTCATAGCTCACAGCAACCTCAAAAACTCTTGAGCTCTAGTGATCTTCTTGCCTCAGCCTCCCAAGTAGCTGGGACTACTGCCACCTGCCACCACATCTGACTAGTTTTGTTTTGTTTTGTTTTTTCTGTTTTCAGTAGAGATGGGGTCTCATTCTTGCTCAGGCTGTTCTTGAGCTCATGAGCTGAACTAATCCACCCACCTTGGCCTTTCAGGGAGCTAGGATTATGGCTCTGGCCACCGCTCTGGCCACTCAGAATATTTTTAAATGCAGATTGTAGGGTGGAGCCTGTGGCTCAAAGGGATAGGGCACCAGCCCCATATGCCAGAGGTGGCGGGTTCAAACCCAGCCCTGGCCAAAAACTGCAAAAAAAAAAAAAAAAAAAAAATGCAGATTGTAATTCAGTAGGTCTGAGATGGGGCCAAGATTCTGCATTTCTAACTAGGCCTCTTACTTGATGAGAATGCCAGGCTGGAAAATAGGTACTTCAGACATCCATTTCTTTGGTCAAACTATTCTCACCATTTTTTTTCTCACTGAAGAAATTCTTTTCCTCCTTTCTCTCTCTCCCTCTTTTTTCCATCCTTCAATAAATGTGTTTAAAGAACCAATGGGCTCAAGTTGCAACTCTGTTGCTTACCAGATGGGGAAACTTGAACAAATTACCTAAATTCTCTGTTTCTAAGTTTCTTTACTTTCAAAATGGGGATAGTAACTGCATATTTTGCAGAAGGTTTTTAGGGTTGAATGAGATAATCCCTGTAAATTACCTTAATACATCACCTATGACATTATGAGTGCCAAATAAATGTTATTGCCAAAATTGCCTTGTCCTGGGCACTTTATCTTATTGACTATCTCTTATCGTAGGAATTATATTTTAGGTTGCATATTTAGTTTGCAAGTATGAATTTACTTTTTACTTATGTAAATTATAAATAACAAAATAACAATATTCTAGTAAGTTTGGAAAACTTAGGAAAGATAATAGCTGGGCATTGTGGTGGGCGCCCGTAGTCCCAGCTACTCAGGAGGCTGAGGCAAGAGAATCGCCTAAGCCCAGGAGCTGGAGGTTGCTGTGAGCTATGTGACGCCATGACACTCTACCAAGGGTGATAAAGTGAGACTCTGTCTCTAAAAAAAAAACTTAGGAAAGATAAAAATATTGCCCACCCTAATAAGACAGTGATTGCTTTGAGTATGTTATTTACATGCGTATTTTGACAGAGGTATAATAGCCTAGTGTATTTAATTTTGTGTCTTTAACATCATTAGATCATATACATTTTCTCCCTAGCAATTCATTGGCAACATATAAAGTAGGTACAAAGTATGACTTTTGGAATAAAAAACTAGTTGCAAACCTTGAATTATTCTACTGAACTTGGCTAAGGTCTGACTCCATGGAGTGTTAGCACTGGTAGTAGACACACAGCTTAGGGCCTACAAGCAACTTAGAATCATACAAGCAAATAGAACATCTGGCTGGATGGTTCCCGGGGAGGAACGGGGACATGGGAGTCACATAGTGACCGGACACAGAGCTGAGAACAGAAAGCATGATCTTCCTTATGAAGGAGGCAGCAAGAAACTTAACTTAGGTGGAGAATCTGTTTTGATTTCATCTTACTAATTTGAGTGAGATTTTATTTTAAAAATTCTTGAAGCTTATAATAAAAAATAATCAATTGTTTAAGGGTAAATTGTGGCAGAAACAACTTGTCAAACATTATTGTGCTAAATGGAAAGTGGTCTCCTAGAGTCTTTCCTGGCACAGAAAATGGACATAAAACATGAAAAAAACTATTGACACTTGAATGAAGTCTGGTGTTTAGTTTAATAGTAACGTATCAGTGTTAGTACCTTAGTCTTCCTAAATGTACCCTAGTTATCCAAGATGGTAACATTAAGGGAAAATGAAGGGTGAAGGGTATATAGACACTGTATTATTTTTGCAACTTTCCTGTCTGGATTTATTCCAAAGTAAAAAGCTTAATGAAAATATATTTGATGTGAATTATATCTCAACAAAGTTATTACTAAAAACTTAATTTACAATGTTCTCCATGGTAAGTGTGTATGTTGGGCATCTAGTGTGTGTCTTCTCCCTTCAAAGATCATTTCTTTCACCACATCCTCCTAGAGGTGGGGCCATGTTGTCTGGTTGACTCCTGGATGATCATATTACCAGTGGCATATCCTCAGAATTGTCTGTAATAAGCATATTACCAAACATCCATTCATTCAACGCATGTTTACTGAGTAATTTCTATGTGCTCACACTATGCTAGGTGCTGGGGATAGTTGCTGAATAGAACAGATTGGACTCCTCTCTTCATGGCGTTCGTAACATTGTGACAAGTTAAATACATACAACCGGATGGGTACTTGATGCTACTATTAAACCCCATGAACATGAACTCTGTGTGTCAGAAAGGATTCTTAGGATATAGAGTTTGGGAGAGGTAATGAAACAGAGTGTATTATTTGAGTGGCAGGTTCATATTCTTATTTAATCACTTTTTGTTCAGCTAGACACGGTGGCTCATGTCTGTAATCCCAGCATTCTGGGAGGCCAAGGCGGGTAGATAGTTTGAACTCAGAAGTTCAAGACCAACCTGAGCAAGAGCGAGATCCCGTCTCACGACTAGCCAGGTATTGTGGCAGGTGCCTATAGTCCCAGTTACTTGGGAGGCTGAGGCAAGAGGATCACTTAAGCCCAGGAGTTTGAGGTTGCTGTGAGCTATGACACCATGGTGCTTAACTCAGGATGACAGAGTGAGACTCTGTCTCAAAAAATATAGGTATTTTTTGTTATTTATTATGTTTATAATAAATTGTGAATAAATAATAACACAATGATATAATAAATAATATAATAAATGCTATTTATTATAATATGTTGTCAATTATTGTTGTTATGATATTGGAGAATTTAAAATATTTTTAGCATTTTAATTATCCCTCCACACACACATAATTGCAATGGTTAAAGTCAAGGACTTTGGAGTCAGAGAGAACTAGCTTTGCATCCTAATTCTCCAATGTCTAGTTCAAGAGCCTTGAGACAGTATCCACTCTATAAAATGGGGTTAATAGTGTTGCTGTGGGGATTACTTGAGCAATGTGTGTAAAGTGCATGGCACATAGTAAGAACTCAACCAGCTGTGGATTTTAGGGTATTATGATACGAGAGTCTGCTCCAATGTTTCAGGGAAGAAATTACACATTTGAAAACTGAAAACTATCCTCTTTCTGGCACTGTCTGTGCAATTTTGCTGGAGTCTTAAAAAATCAACTCTGATGGTTCTGTTTGGTACAAGGTGGGGACTGCTTGCCCCACTCAATTCCAACCCACAGTGATGGCTGGACTGCCTCAGGCAAGGACAACCCTAAACTAATATCAGATAAAACAAGCGGAAAGCTGTCAGATCAAGTGACAAGACATGGAGAAAAAACATACATATGTTTGAATGTCAAGAGTCCAAGTGACAAAAATATCTGTTAGTACAATTACATTTTTTTCTTAGAACAGAAAATGAAAAATAGAGTATTAGAGTTGGCAGTGACTTTAGAGATCATCTAATCCCACAGCTTCATTTAACCAATTGTTTATTTCATTGAATATATTTTTTAAGTCTCTACTGAGTGCCAGAGACAGGCTGGGTGCTATAGGTGGGATGGTGAAGATACAGCTGCTCCTTCGAGGCATCTGTAGGCTTCGGCAGAGAAAACTACAGACCAGGGACCATAAACAGCTTGTGAAGATCAAGGAAATTTTTATTTTCTTCCTAAATGTTTCTATAGTTTCTAATTCTTCCACAATAGATTTGTGTAACATTTAACTACGTGTATATGTATATGTTTACTTTAATAGGATAGAATCCCACAGTTAACAAGAAAAATATTTTTCCTTGGGAAATAAGCTATTCTTAAGTAGCCACAGAAGTTGTGTTCTGAGAGCATGGTTCTTGTATCAGAATCTGTTAGTGAGCTTTCTTTTTTTTTTATTTAAAAAGCTGTTTATTTTTCACAAAAATTTATTTATATATTTATTTTTTTTAATTTTCATTCAGTTTACATCTTTTATTTTTTTATTTCATTGTCTTTGTTATTAAATCATAGCTGTGTACAATAGTGCAATCAAGGGGTACAATTCTTGAAAATGCAGATCCCAAGACGACTCCTCATTTTCAGGTGTCCCTGCATTTGCATCCACAAAGGAATCGTGACACCCTGTTAGGATAATGCCCATGTGTGTGTGTGTGTGGGGGGGGAGATGTAGCAATGATTTAAAATTGGTCCCAGAAATTTAAATGAATGAACAAAGTTAATGAAACAAACACAGTTATCTTTTATTAGAATAAAGCCAACTCCTACCTTTTTTCTTTCTAGTGCCACAGCTAATTGCATCCATTATGTGTTTTTAACAGGTGCTATAAATCAGTGTGCCTTTGAGAGAAGAGAGAGCAATAGAGGGGGAAAGGGGGGAGGGGGAGGGGGCCTTCTCCATCTTACAAAATGAAATACAAAACAAGTGGCATAGTTCCTTGAAGCAAGCAGCCCAGAGCTCTTGTGCCTGAGCTATTCTCCCCTCTGGCTTTGCAGGCCCCTCTCCCAGCTGCCCTGCTTGCTGTGGGTTGCATAACAGCCTTTTCCGGGCCCTACAAATCACAGCCCTGTCCTAATTCCTGAGTGGGAGCCCTTTACACTGCCCAGCTCCACAGCCCTCAGCATTTGTAACCTCTTTCTTTTCCAGGTTATCATCATCTGTCAGATCTGAAGTTAAACAACAAAAAACATGTCAGGTGAGTGGCTGGGAAAGACACTTGGCTGTTTATGAGAAATATTCCATTACAATCTGACGCAAAATGTTAGGATGCATCTGCCAGTGCCCAGGCTCCATGGATGTCCTCCAGGCTCAGAAAGGGTCCCTTCTCCTTAAGCAGCAAGCTGATTAGTGTGTCATTCCAACTGATGTTTATCCTGCCTGGCTCCACGGCAAATGCCCTTGGAAAAACCTGGCTCCATTGATGCCTGGTCGCCTGGTACATTCAGATTCATTCAATTAGAATACCCAGTTTGAGACATAATGGGTTTTGGCGAGCTCAATAGACTGATTGGTTTTTATACACATGCACAGAAAGATTTGATTTCCTCTGTGGAATTTATGGCAGGGGAGAAGAGGTAATTAAATTAATTTCTGGTCTGGCTTTTTGGGCTTTCCTTTCTGTTCTCTCTTCTCCTGCCACCTTTTTTTCTTTTTAATAGACTTTTTTGGGGCCTTGCTTGCATAGATGAAAATGAATTTAATAACTGCCAACAGTTGGTTTGAGTTTGGGGCTGGGTTCCACTGTGACTTCTTGTTCTTTTCTCCATGCTCTGGGGGGGTTTTACGAAGCTAACAAGGCTAATCAGAATGATCTTGTGTCCTCTGGTGTGTGTTGGGTGAGGTGAGGGGGTGTCCATATGACTAGGGAGCAATGTTTGCATGGGAAGAGATGCTTGAACCCAGGATTTCTAGAAGGGAACCCCCTCTAATATTTAATAATGAAATAAAAACCAAAGTGGGTTTCCCTTTTTTAGATTAACCTTCATCCTTCACCATTTCTTTACTGATTTAACTCTGGGTTTTTCCTGAGCATTCACTTCTCTTTTCATCTATCCTCTCTAGAGCAAATTTGGCTGCAGTGTGGCAGAAAGAGGCTGAAATCCAGAAAAGTGCTGCTGGTTAGAAGGTTGACCCCCCTACCACCTGAAGGTTGATCTAGACCAGTGGTTCTCAACCTTCCTACTGCCTTTAATACCACAACCCTTTAATACAGTTCCTCATTTTGTGGTGACTCCCAACCATAAAATTATTTTCCTTGCTACTTCATAACTGTAATTTTGCTACTGTTATAAATCGTAATGTAAATATCTAATATGTGGGATGTATTTTCATTGTTACAAAGGGGTCACGACCCACAGGTTGAGAACTGCTGGCAAGACACTTTGGGGTTTGTAGCTTTCCAAAGCCAAAGCCATTTTATCCATTCTTGACTTTTTAATAAAAGCCTTCTCTTGTTAAACTAAAAGAGACAAAGAAGACCCCTGAGAGTTTAGAAATTCAATGGAAAAAGCAAAAAAAAAAAAAAAAAATAAAAAAAAAACACACGTAGCACATAAAATATTTACCAAATGACAAAGGAGCCAGCCAAATACCCAGCAAATCCAGAGCGAAACAATTTACCAGTGTAAAAAATAAAAACCATTTTTTTTTTTATAATTTAAAGT
>CAUYON010051944.1:0-16688 GCA_963573935.1 Arctocebus calabarensis
AAAGTAAACAGCTGTAATGGGATACTGCGTAGGAAATATCCTGCATACGCTCTTGGTATCATGGCTAGTGACAGATCCCTCCCACCGGGCCCGGCCGCGGCCGCCCCCCCCCCCGCCCCCCCCCCCCCCCCCCCCCCCCCCCCCCCCCCCCGCCCCCCCCCCCCGCCGCCCCGCGGCGGGGGGGGCCGGGGGGCGGGATCTGTCACTAGCCATGATACCAAGAGCGTATGCAGGATATTTCCTACGCAGTATCCCATTACAGCTGTTTACTTTTAAATCATCAGTTAATGTTTCATAGCTGTGTATAAAAAATATCTAATTCCTGTCAATAAAAAGTCAAATACCTCTGGCACTTTTCTTCTTCCATCAGAAAAGGCAGGACATATTTAAAAACTGTAAATTGGGGTAGGGAGGGTATTGGGTGAGGATGTGTAGTTTATTTCGCTTTAACATTAATTAATGTCTTTCTAGGGTAGAACTTCAAAATCAGTCATTTTTTTTCCTCTAAAATAATCCTTCTTCCAGGCAGATGGCATAGTACAACTGCTGTATGTACAGTTTCTTATTGCTGCTGTAACAAATTATCACAAACCAGAAGCTTAAAATGCACAAATAGTTCTAAAGATTAGAAGTCTGAAATAGATTTCAACAGGCTAAAATTAAGGTGTTGGTATGGCTATGTTCCTTTCTGGAAGCTCTAAGGAAGAATCTGGTCCTTGTGCTTTTAGGTTCTTGCCAGAATTAAGTTTCTTGTAGATTATAGGACTGAAGTCCCTATTTCCTTGATGGCTGTCGGGTAGGGCAGTTCTCAGCTTCTAGTACATCAACACACCTTGGTTCATGACTCCTTTTCTTTATCTTCAAAGTCACCAATGGCAGATCAAGTAATTCTCATGCTTCAAATCTTTCCTGTCTCTTCTTCCTTTGTCTGTCCCACCCTTCTAACTTCCTCTTCCAATCCAGAATAATACACCAGCTCAAAGCCCATAACCTTAAACATATCTGCAAAGTCCCTTTTGTAATGTGAGGTAATGCATTCATAGATTCCAAGGGTTAGAATGTGGACATGTTTATGTGGCTATTATTTTGTCTATGATACCATACATACTTATTGATTTGTACCAATCTGAAGTCAGAAAAACTGCCACAGAGCATATCACTATCGGTTATGATCTAAATCTGCCCACCAAAATTTGTATGTTGAAAACTAGCACCTTTTGGGAAGTGTTTATATCATGAGGTCTCTGCTCCTCTGCCATGTAAAGACATGGAGTGTGTCTCTTTTGCCCTTCTGCCATGTGAGGACACAACATGAAGGCCTTCATCAGAGGCCAGCAACTTGATCTAGGACATCCCAGCCTCCAGAACTATGAGAAAATAAATTCCTATTCATTGTAAATTTCTCAGTCTTGGTATTGTTATAGCACCACAAAACAGAGTAAAATAACTATCCGTTAGCTGTGAAAGTTATAAGGATCAAAAGCACCCTATGTCCAAAATGCTGAGCCATCAGATCATTAAATACTACTACAATTGGTGAATCTATCAATTGGAATAGCTATTATCAGTAAATTCTTAATTCTACTTACAACAAAGAGTATCTAAATATCTGAATATAACTTAATCAAAACTAAATAAATCAAATTTCTCACTGCAAAACAGCACTTACTTCTATGTTTAGATTCCTCTCTCCTTGTTTCCTCTTCCCTGTATCTATCTCCTACAAATTCTTATCCTTAAAAAAAATCTTCCCATAAGGCTAAAGTTATACAGAAAGACATATAGTCTAAGATGACATCTTCTGGAAAGTACATCACCATTTCATATCACAGAAACAAGAGCAAATTTGATAAAATGGTAATAAGATTCATGAGTACGAGACACAAAACATCATGCATCTCTTAGAATCCCCATATTAAATATATTGAAAGACTACGAGAAAGGTGTTACTGCTTCAAATTAGTTTTGGCAAAGAGAATGGATAACTTTTACTGGAATAATTTTTCTGCTGGAAAGATTTGCCTTAAAAAATAGACTGTTGGCTCGGTGCCTGTGGCTCAACGGGCTAAGGCGCCAGCCACGTACACCTGAGCTGGCGGATTCGAATACAGCCTGGGCCCGCCAAACAACAGTGACGGCTGCAACCAAAAAATGGCTGGGCGTTGTGGCGGGCGCCTGCAGTCCCAGCTACTTGGGAGGCGGAGGCAGGAGACTCACTTGAGCCCAGGAACTGGAGATTGCTGTGAGCTGTGATGCCACAGCACTCTGTCCGGGGGGACAGCTTGAGGCTCTGTCTCAAAAAAAAAAAAAAAAAAAGACTGTTAAACAGTCAGAAAAGTAACCACATGGGAATGAAAGAAAAAGACCAATTATCATTTCAAATGATGCAAAGAAAGCATGACCAAATTTAACACTTTTTCATGATAAAATCATTTAATAAATTAGAAATAGAAGGGAACTTCCTCAATAATAAAGGATATATATGAAAAATGCACAGCTAACATCATAATCATTGGTGAAAGATGGAAAGTTTTTCAACTAAGATTAAGAGCAAGACCAAGATAGTAGGAAATCCTATCTAGATGGAGCAATTAGATAGGAAAAAAAAAATGATTTGCAAATGATAATGATTTAATATATATAAATCCCAAAAGACCCCACCAAAAAAAACTTAGAATAAGCCAATTCAGTAAAATTGCAACATACAAAATCAACCAAAATCATTTCAATTTCTATCTACCAACAAGCTCTATGAAAATGATACTAAAAAAAATCCCATTTATAATACCACCAAAAGAATACTAAGAATAGACTTAAGTTAGGAATTAAAAGCACATTTAGCCAGGCATTCTGGTGGGTCCCTGTAATCCCAGCTACGTTGTGGGAAGCCGAGACAAGAGAATCGCTTGAGCCCAAGAGTTTGAGGTTGTTGTGAGCTATGACCCCACAGCACTCTACTGGGAGAAATAAAGTAAGACTCTGTTTCCAAAAAAAAAAAAAAAAAAAAAATAGACCTGCACATTGAAAAGTACAAAACAGGCTCGGTGCCTGTGGCTCAATGGGCTAAGGCGTCAGCCACATACCACATACACATGAGCTGGCAGGTTCGAATCCAGCCTGGACCGGCAAACAACAGTAACGGTGACAAAATGTCCAGGGTGACAGCTTGAGGCTCTCTCTCAAAAAAAAAAGAAAAGTACAAAACACTGGTGAAAGACCAGGCATGTTGGCTCATGCCTGTAATCCTAGCACTTTGGGAGGCTGAGGCAGGTGGATTACCTAAGCTCAGGAGTTGGAGACCAGCCTGAGCAAGAGCGAGACCCTATCTCAAAAAATTAGCTGAGCATTGTGGCAGACTCCTATAGTTCCAGTTACTTGGGAGACAGAGGCAAGAGGGTCACTAGAGCCCCAGAGTGTGAGGTCACTGTGAGCTATGAAGCCACAGCACTCTACCAAAGGCACCAAAATGAGACTGCCTCAAAAAATAATAATAATAATAAATCAATGAATGAAACTAAAGACAACACAAATGACAATACATCCCATGTTCATGGATTGTAAGAGTTATTAACATTGTTAAAATTTCCCCACTACTCAAAGTGATCTATCAAATTCCCAATGGCATTTTTTTACAGAAAAAAAAAAATTTCTAAAATTCATAAGTAATCACAAAACACCTTGAATAGCCAAAACAATCCTGAAAAGGAAGAACATAGTTTCAGTCATCATACTTCCTGATTTCAATATATATTACAAAGCTATAGTAATTAAACGGTACAGTACTAGCAAAAAGAAAGGCATATAAACCAAAGAACCAGAATACAGAGGCTAGAAATAAATTCATGCTTATGTGATTAACTGATCTTCAACAAAGGTACCAAGAATACACAATAAAAAAAAGGATAATCTCTTCAACAGATATAGGGAGAACTGGATAGACAAATGCTAAAGAATGAAAATTGGATTCTAACCTTACACAATACACACAAGAAAGCTTCAATGGATTAAAGACTTAAACATAAGACCTGAAAATATAAAATGCCTAGAATACAAAGGGAAAAGCTCCACCACACTGGTTTTGGTAATGATTTCATGAATATGACCAAAAGCACAGGCAACAAATGCAAAATTAGACAAGTGCAACTACATGCCCCTGAAAAGGCTCTGCATAGCAAAAAAGGAAATGATAGAGTGAAAAGACAACTATGACATGGAAGAAAATATCTGTAAACCATATACTTGATAAGGGGCTAATTTCCAAACTTTACAAGGCACTACTACAACTGAATAGCCAAAAAACTAAAACTCCACTTAAAAATGGGCTCAAGACCTGAAGATACATTTCTTCTAAGAAGATAAACTAATAGCCAAGCGCTATATAAAAAGATGCTCACTGTCACCAATCATCAGTATAATGTAAATTAAAACCACAATGAGGGCTCGTTGCCCATAGCACAGTGGTTATGGTGCTGGCAACATACACCAGCTAAGCAACAATGACAATTGCAACAGAAAAATAGCCAGATGTTGTTGTGGCACCTGTAGTCCCAGCTCCTTGGGAGGTTGAGGCAAGAGAATCACTTAAGCCCAAGAGTTTGAGGTTGCTGTGAGCTGTGATGCCATGGCACACTACCTAGGGTGACACAGTGAGACTCTGTCTCAAAACAAAAAAAACCCACAAATAAATACAGAGCTAGCCTGATACTCCAGGCAGCATACTGGACGCCTCGCGAAAAAGGATGTGCCGCCTCCCTAATCCCTGCTGCTCTTAAAACTATCTCTTTGTCTTTGTCTATTAATTCATACATGTTAGGATGGCTATTATAAAAACAAAAACAAACCAAAAAAAAAGTGTTGGCAAGGTTGTGGAGAAATTATAATCTTTGTAAAATGGTAAAGGGGTTGTAAAGTAAAATAACTCAATCAAAAAAGGACAAATAAGCAGGATTCCACCGACGCAAAGTATCTAAAATAGTCAAATGCACGGAAGCAAATGATAGAATTGTCATTGCCAGGGGCTGAGGAAATGGGAGAGTAGCTAATCAACAGGTATAAAATTTCAGATAGGCAAAATGAGTAAGTTCTAGAAATCTGGCTGTTCAATATTATGCCTATTAAGAAGATAGAGCTCCCGTTAAGTGAGCCAGCCCTGACACACCACAGGTCTCCTTCCATGTGACCTGGTGATACAAGTGAAACCAATGTAGGATTATTAGGAAATTATGGAGAATTAATAGACAAAGACAAAGAGATAGTTTTAAGAGCAGCAGGGATTAGGGAGGCAGCACATCCTTCTTTGTGAGGCGTCCAGTATGCTGCCTGGAGTATCAGGCTAGCTCTGTATTTATTTCATACATCAGTGTTACAATCATAAATCTCATGAAGGCAGGGCAAACAATCCCATCATGGTTCTTGCTGCACTTGCATTTCTACTAACTAGACTAATTCTACAAATAATTACATTAATCGTATGGATTTACTTTCTACTTTTTATTGTTTTAAGGTATTTATGATCTTAACACAAACAGAGTCTTGAGAAGGTAAACAATTAGGAGCCTGACTCAAGGAAAAAAATCCTAGCTGACCCATTGTCACACATCACAGATGGGATGTTTCAATATTCTGACATCCTTATGTCCAGATAGATAGACTCCTCTGGCCAAACTAAGGTGACAGAAGAAAACAGATATTTCATCTCTTTATATGGTCTGGAGCAAATCTTCCTGTGTTGAACAAGGTTTAAAGATTCCACATTCTTCACTCCCCAAAAAGCACTCTCCCGAAGCACACAGCCCGGCTCTGGCAGAGACCAGCCTCAAAGCCTGTAGCCTGTAGGGGGATATTCAACATGCCCGTCTTCAGAATATTAAAGTTACAAAGTCTCATGCTTTGCGCTCAAAGCCAGGAAATTTATTCTGAATCAATATCTCCTATTACTGTTTTCCCTATTGTCCATACTCTGCTCCCTATTCCTAATAATATTTCTAATCTGCTTACGACTAATAATTGAATTTTGGTGTCAGGCTTATAAAATCATTATTCCTAGTGATGGAAGCACATCAAGATATGACCCTTCCCTTAAATATTCCCACATGCATTCTACAAAGTGTTCCTACCATTATAAAATTTAAAAAAGAAAAAGATCGTACCAATATAAGGTATTGCTATTAACAGTCAGAGGAGTGAAAAAACAGAGACTAAAATGTTTTAAATAAGAGTACTCAATGAAATCATAAAGAGAGATCTGGAGTCCATTTATTTGATGTAAATAAACAAATGGTGGATCTCAACTTGATAGTTTAAAATTGGGATAGTGTGGCCAGGTGCGGTAGGTAGCTCATGCCTATAATCCTAGCACTCTGTGAGGCCAAGGCAAGAGGATCTCTTAAGCTCAGGAGTTTGAGTTCAAGACCAGCCTGAGCAAAAGCAAGACCTCAAAATAGAAAAATGAGCCAGGCATTGTGGCACTTTCCTGTAGTCTCAGCTTCTTGAGGATCTACAATGATGCCGCTGCACTCTACCCAAGTCAACAGGGCAAGACTCTGTCTCTCAAAAAAAAGGTGGGGGGAGTAGAAATTGTATCTAATCTCCACCTTCTCCTTTGCATCTGTATTTTTTGCAAAGAAAACATTTCTAAAACGTACCATAGCTCACTTCTCCTCAACCCTCCTTGGTCCAGATGACGTCATACGTCCATTTCTAAACCATTACATAAAGAAATGAAACGATCACGACTAATCATGGAGCAAGGGAGTAGCCCCTTCCCTGAGCCTAAAGATAAAAGGTGACATTCACTGAACCAAGAACCTGCCAAAAAGAAAGAGTAAGACAACAATCAGGAGGTCAATCAGTAATGTGTGCTGCACTAAGCATAGATCCACACGCCTTAGAAATCAATTTAAGATGTAAGAGTTGGCATCCTGTTTTGAAAAAATACAGATCCCATCCAATCACTTTCTGCTAGAACATACGAAGGAGGTCTTCAGGAGCTGCTGCTGAGAAATGCAGCATTTTACTCAAGAAGCAATTCTGGATAAACTTGACAAACAACTAGAATTTTGACGTGGGTATTTTTCAAAGCAAATGTTAACAATCCCCTAAAAACTTCATAAATGTCTACACAGCATCTCAATCTGAGCATCATTAGCAAGGAGATATATCCCTACATAAATAACCATTTTGAGTTATATAAATTGATTGGATTTTAGAGAATGGTTTGTCAGATATAATGAATAAAGGAACTGTTTCCAAAGTAAAATATATTAGTATATTAATATGACTATAGAGGTCACCACCTCTAACCATCAAATATATTCCTAGTTGTGATACTAAAACTATGTCATCAGCATTATCTTCCTTTTAGATATGGTAGAAGGACATACTTCTAATTCACTGAAAGAAATTTCAAGTCACAGAAATTAAAACAAATGAATAAAGCTGCATGCAATTTTATTAAATATGTCCCTCAGAAGGTCATGCCTTCCTGAGCAGTTGTTTACATAGAATTAAAGTGTAGAACTCTATAAATATATCCATAAAAAATAAATTTACATTAAACCCTTCTAACTTATCCTTTAGCCAACTTTATCAAAACAAAGACTAATAAAAACTGTTTCATATTGTTATTGGCTTTTCTATACATAAAATAATAAAGTATAAAATGATGAATGAGCCACCTTACCTTCCTATATAATACTAGTATGAGGGACCCAAACAGAGTCATTAAGAAGAAAGTCGACACCATTTTAAAGGAACATTCAATAAAATAATAAGGCTGTAGTTCTCAAGCACTATCTGTACACATTTAAGGCATATTCTTAAAAATTAGCATTGTTAGTGATATATGCTAGGATGGAAAAGAGGTTGAGAACTATTGGCATAAGTCCAAATAAAAAAGAAAAACCTTTAGAACCCAGAAATTGAAAGCTTTGATACATTACAAGTTTGAAGAACCTTACACTAAATAAATTGTGCTCACACAGTGATAAATGTTCCAGCAAGAGGTAACAGTAAGGTAAAATACAAAGCTTCCATAAGGATTACTAACCAACCATATGAAATAGAACATATCCTAAAAATACTACTTCAAATTTAAAATTTACAAAGAACAATATACTAACATGTACAGTAAATCAGCTGCTTGTTTTTGTCTGGATTGTTATCCTGAATTTTTTATACTGTATTATACAAGATAGAACTAATGAAATAAACAAAATCATAAGTGCCATGGGTATCACCTATTAAATATAAATTTTAGTAAAATTGATTTCAATGAATTAAAGAGACCTTTGTGTGTGTGCATAATTTTAATACGTTTATCTCTCTACCACATACAAACCCACATCTAAGCATAAGCCATTCTGACCATTTGGATTTCAGCACAGCATCACCCCCACCTGGTGGTAGCTGAATCCAGCCACATATGCAAGTAATTTAAAGACCATCTAAATCAAACATACTTACTGAAAATGTTTCTCATCATATGTCATTACACTGTAGATTTTTAAATGCACATTAAATTCCCTGTCAAAATTGTCACCAAAAAACTATGCATGTACTCAATTATTTAAGAAAAAAGTCATCCCAGACTTACAATAAAACTAGTTTAATACTGGAAACAATTCTATGGCATATTTGCAACCATTTCCATCAACAAACAATTTTTATAGGTTTGAAACAATAAAACTTAATAAAATTTCACCAACTACAACATTTATAGACATCTTAAAAAATACTCACTAGTAAACGTTTCAGATTGTATATAAAGCCAGCACATTGTACCCCACAATTGCACTAATGTACACAGCTATGATTTAATAATAAAAAAAAAAATACTCACTAGTTCAGTAATAAATAGGATAGGTACCTCTTATGTGGCAAATGTATAAATCAGATATGTTTGTTTATGAATACTGTTTTGTCACATTAACAAAATACCACAGTTATAATAAGAGCATTACTGAATGAAACTACACTTATACTATCTCTTCCTTCCACAATAAATATATAATATTTTTATGATAAATTTGGTTTTAAGTATATTCTCTCATAATATAAGGTATTAATATATTGCAGCTTAGCAACAAAAATGTAAAACACAGAAAAAAGACCATATGCGTTAAAAATTAATGGATAAAATGCTTTCCATTGCACCCAAATGCTTCATTACAATTTACTGCTTAATTATACTTTTTAAAAATGATCTTTAAATAACTCAACAAAGCTTTAATTAGAATGTTAAGTCACTAATAACAGTCACCCACAATCACAATATAAAATACACTCACTATATATACATGGCATATCATATATGTAATACAGTAATATACTCTAATTTCTTATATGAGGGTATTACACTTCAATCAAAAGTCATCTTTTCATTTTCACTGAAGTACAATATACATTCACCTAGACTTATTTTCATATTTAAGGTATAAATAAGAAATGGAATAAAAGTATGATTTTTCTCATTTAAAATAAAAAGACCCTGGAAGGTTTACCAACAACAAAAATCCTTTTTATGAAGCAATTAAATGCTGCCACACAGAGTACAGTGTTGGCAGTTTAAGAGCTCAGGTTCTGGAATCAGATATTATAGATATATGTGTAACCTTAAGTCCCACTAGAATATAAACTCTATAAAAGGTAGGGGACTCTGTTTCACTCAGTTCATCCTCTATCTTCAGTTAAATACTGGTTGAATAAGTGAATGAATTTATCTAAGTTTTATTGTAAGAGAATGACTAAAGGTTTTTTTCTCATTACTTCACAGAAAGGTGCAGATGAGCCAAAATAGGAAAGTGAGGAGGAGACTGGTTTCTCCCACACATATCATCATCACATCATCATCACACTATCATTACTGTTATTAGTTTTATGCTGAGTTTATAGATAATGATAGAACTTAAATTTCTCCAACACAAAAACGTATTTATTCATTCTAGATCATGTTCCTAACAAGCTACAGAGCTTATGTGTGTTTAAGCCTATTTGATAAATTGTATGAACTGCAAATCATAATTTTCATAAGCAGACTAGAAAATATCCACCAAAGTTTTTTTTTTTTGAGACAGAGTCTTATTTTGATGCCCTCAGTAGAGTGCTGTGGCATCACAGCTCACAGCAACCTCCAACTCTTGGGCTTAAGCAATTCTCGTCTCAGCCTCCAAAGTAGCTGGGACTCCAGGTGTCCGCAACAACACCCAGCTATTTTTCTGTTGCAATTGTCATTGTTGCTTAGCAGGCCTGGGTTGGATGGAAACACACCAGCTCTAGTGTATGTGGCTGGCGCACTTAGCCACTGAGCTACAAGTGCTAAGCCAGTCTAGTATTTTATGGAAAATTTTTCTTCCTTCAACCCATTTGTCAAAAATAGATTAGATAACAATAAAAAGCTAGCTAGAAACAACATTATCATGAAAATCATGAAATTATAATAAAGTAGGATACAGACATACTATTGTTAAAAACTAACTCTTTGAAGACATAATGGTAGACTTGAAAAAATAAAGAGATTACGTTTCTGTTGAGAAAGCCTCAATATTATAAAAAGACACAAAGTTTATCATATTAACCTATAAATTTAAAGTATTAAAATATTAATAAATTCAAGAGACTGAAAAGTAAGGAGCACTCAAACTTCCACTTTATATCTAGAATATAACTGTACTCAGCACTGAAATACCATCTTAGGCCAGGTGCAGTAGCTCACATCTGTAATCCTAACACTCTGGGAGGCCAAGGCGGGTAGACTGCCTGAACTTACAAGTTCAAGACCAGCCTGAGCCAAAGCAAGACCTCATCTCTAAAAATAGCCAGACACTGTTGCAGGCACCTATAGTCCCAGCTACTTGGGAGGCTGAGGCAAGAGGATTGTTTGAGCCCTAGAGTTGGATGTTGCTGTCAGCTGTGACACTAGAGCACTCTAACAAGAGTGACAAAGTGAAACTGTCTCAACAACAAAAGAAATACCATATTAATCAGAAGCAGAAATATAATCAATTGTACTGTGTCATACTTGGAGAAAACTGGGTAAATCAAATAGGGATAGACAACAACATGAAGCATAAAGAATAAAAACTTGGCTGGCGGTGCCTGTGGCTCAAAGGAGTAGGGCGCCGGCCCCATAACCCAGCCCTAGCCAAAAACTGCCAAAAAAAGGAATAGAAACTTAAGCATCAAGGCATAAACATAACAGTAAACAAATAGAGAGTTCCTCATGACCCAAGACTTTTATTCAGTACTATGGGTAATGTTAATAATTCCTATTATTAACATGAAGACGTAAGTATCAAGCTAATCATGAGTTTGTGCCAAACACTGAATCATACAACTACTTTTCCCTGATCCAAGTAATATTTTACCAAACAAGTTTCTAATTATAAATTTGTATGTCCATTTGAATACTGTGTGTCTTACTGCCAATTAACAAATCAGTATGCTGGATCATAAACCAGCCTCTTGTGAATTTGATTAATATGAACAGAAGAGATAAGGCATTAATACGAATTTACAGAAACAGAAAAATTTCAAAAGGATGAGTGAACATTACGGTCTGTGAGAGTCCCAGTTACCCCTACCCTACTATGAATTCCATATTCCATTTCCCCTCAAAAGCCGTGAAAAGGATTCTATCAAGGGGAGGTAGAGGGGAGAATGACATATCCCCATTGCCTCAATTAAGATTTTAATGTAAAAAAAAAAAGATTTTAATGTAAAAGCTGAGCTATTACAGAGATACCCTACAAAAATCCCTCTTTTTACTCTGTTGCTAGTCTCTTTTTTACCCTCTTTTTGATTTATTGTTCTTATTATGTACTATTGTTAAGTTAAATTAGTGCCTTCTTTACAATAACTCAGGCAATAAATTACCCATAACTAATTATTAAATCAATTCTCACTGTCAACAAAACAGTTTCTAAGCCCAAAAAAGTAAGTACTAGACCCTGGGTTGTAATATATTTTCTCTTGGCAGTCATGAGTCTGAAAAACATCTGATAAACCTAAGATAATTAAGATTGTTATTTTAAAAAATTACTTCAAAAGAGTTATGAGTTATTTCTAATATAAATAAGGAGGAATAGGCTTGGCGCCTGTGGCTCAGCGGGCTAAGGCACTAGCCACATACACTTGAGCTAGCAAGTTTGAATCCAGCCTGGGCCCGTCAAACAACAATGACAGCTGCAACCAAAAAATGGCTGGACGTTGTGGCAGGCGCCTGTAATCCCAGCTACTTAGGAGGTGGAGGCAGGAGACTCGCTTGAGCCTAGGAATTGGAGGTTGCTGTGAGCTGTGATGTCATAGCACTCTATCCAGGGTGACAGCTTGAGGCTCTGTCTCAAAAAACAGGAGAAATAAAATGAAACTGAAAGGAAATTATGGGAAGAACCACGTTCAAATGAGTTTTTCAATAAATCTAAAAATAAACTAATATATAAGAACCATCTAGCTAAAATTCTAAATAATACAGATTTATACCTTCCATGTTCTCTCTACATTTTAATATTCAAATCCAAGAGAACCTAGCAGAATTTTACCAGTTGATAACACTGAAGTAAAAAGCACACTAGATTCTTTACCAGTGTATTATGGATAGGTTGAAGTATCTAACAGGTATAATAAAATTCCAAAGAAAAATTGGGAAGTGCTAATGTTGACTATAGAAATATAGTCTGGCTTCACCATAATAGCTTCAAGTCAACATGAATAAAGCAGGATGAATACTATCGAATAAGCAAACCTGTCATTTAACCTGATCCAGATATATTGCCAGTGAGAATTTTTTCAATACTTCTAATCATGTTAAGTGTTTTCAGACACTAATTTAATTTTAAAAGAGCTGTCCTCCAAAGATGCGCAATGACATTTTACCCAGCTATTCAAAAAAATCTGGAAAATCAGGCGGCACCTGTGGCTCAGTGGGTAGGGCGCCAGCCCCATATACTGAGGGTGGCAAGTTCAAACGCAGCCCCAGCCAAACTGCAAGAAAAAAATAGCCAGGTGTTGTGGCAGGCACCTGTAGTCCCAGCAAGAAAATCACCTAAGCCCAGGAGTTGGAGGTTGCTGTGAGCTGTGATACCACTGCTCTCTACCAAGGCCAACAAAGTGGGAGTCTATCTCAAAAAAAAAAAAAAAAATCTGGAAAACACTAAAGTCATAAATAATGTAGGGGCTCTGCTCAGATGGTTAACAAAAAAGGTAGCTGGTCAGATTAAAAAAGAAGTACATCATCTTATTAATGCTCAAATAATGTCACCACTTGGTTGTAAGGCCCATCTAAATTTTCAATTAATGGGGCAGCATCTGTAGCTCAGTGGGTAGGGTGCTGGTCCCATATATGGAGGGTGGCGGGTTCGAACCCAGCCCCAATCAAACTACAACAAAAAATAGCCAAGCATTGTGGCGGGCACCTGTAGTCCCAGCTACATGGAAGGCTGAGGCAAGAGAATCACCTAAGCCCAAGAGTTGGAGGTTGCTGTGAGGTGTGACACCACAGCACTCTATCATGGGTGATAAAGTGAGACTCTGTCTCTAAAATATAAATAAATAAATTTTCTATTAGTCCCAAGATTGACCTTAAAGAAAAGTCATAAATCAATGTAATACAGTTTAATCCTGCAATCTGTACTACATAATTTTATTTTTCTAATCATTACACAATAACCTGCATGAAAAGTATACTGAATAATTCTACACTAAAATAATTCTGTTCATTCTCCATCATTAAGATATCAGCAGAATTCTGTCATTTCCCTAGTGCCTAATGTTGTTGAGCATCTTTTCACATACACATTTATCACATCCATGAATCTTCTTTGGAGAAGTGTCTGTTCAAATCTTTTGCCTATTTTTTAAATGGGTGGTTCAAGACTTTTTAAATATACTTAGACACAAGTCTCCTATCAAATACATACTTTGTAAATATTTTCTTCCTGTTTATGGTTTGTCTTTTCATTCTTCTTACTCAAAACAGAAGTCTTAAATTCTAATGAAGTCTAATTTACCAATTTTCTTCTTTTGTGAATTGTGATTTGAGTATTATTTAAGAAATTATCGTCAAACTCAAAATGACAAAAATGTTCTCCTAAGTCTCCTTCTATAAGTTCTATAGTTTTCACATTTCACACCTAGGGCCGAGTGCAGACCTAGGAGCTCAGTTAGGTCTCGGAGTATGGGACATCCTACTGGCAGACAGATGAAACCCCCACTAATTAGGGGGTTTCTATTAGGGGTACTAATAGAATAACGGACTGTAAGTGAATTTAGAACTCGTAATTCAGTGTCAGCTATAATATTCCAACCATTCTTAATCTACGCACAGTTTATGCCCATTAGTATCATGGATGGGGGGAGGGAAATATAATATGTCATAAAAACAGAATTCTCAGGCTTAGAAAATCACTTAATATCTGCTGCGGTGGCTCACGCCCTAGCACTTTGGAAAGCCAAGTAGAGAGAACTAATTGAGGCCAAAAGTTCCATGCCAGCCTGAGCAAGCGTGAGACCATGTCTCTGAAAAGAAAAAAAAGGGAAGGAAGAAGAGAAGGAGGAGGGAAAGAAGAAGAAAAAGAAGAAAAAGAAAATTGGTTAGGGATGTGGGGGTGAAATGGCATTGCCTATAGGTCTCAACTACTAAGAAGGCTGAAGCAGGATGATTGCTTGAGCTCAGGAGAGTGATGTTGTGGTGAGGTTTGGTGATGCCACTGCACTATAGCCCTGGCAACAGAGCAAGACCTTGTCTCCAAAAAAAAAAGGATTAACATTTCATATTTAGAATCCATGTTGAGTTAATATTTTTCATATTAACTGAAGTATGAATACAAGTTTACTGTTTTGCATACTGATATTGAATAGTTCTTATACAGTCTGTCAAAATAATATTCTTTCTGTACTAAATGTGTCAAAAGTCAGTTGTTCATCGGGAGGCTGGGGCAAGAAAATTACCTCAGGGGTTGAAGGTTGCTGTGAGCTGTGATGCCATAGCACTCTACTGAGGGCGACAAAGTGAAACCCTGTCTCAAAAAAATAAATAAATAGGCCAGGCGTGGTGGCTCACGTCTGTAATCCCAGCGCCGTGGGAGGCCGAGACCCCGTCTCAACCACCAGGAAAGAACACGGCCGGGCATTGTGGCGAGCGCCTCTAATCCCAGCTACTTGGGAGGCAACTGGCCTACGCATCGTTACAAGGAAGGACAATGGAAAAAAAAAAACGAACAACCAAAAAAAAAACTAAGAAAAATAAAAGCCAGTTGAAATAAAAAGCAAAAATAATAATAATAAATAAATAAATAAATAAATAAAATTCACCATTTAAAAGTCAGTTGTTCATAGATGTGTGGGTCTATTTCTGGGCTTACAAATCTGTTCCATTAATCTATTTGTCTATATTTATGTCATGATTACTTGAATAACTTTTCAAACTGGGTAAAGTTATTCCTCCAACTTTATATTTTTCTATAAGTTGTTCTAGCTATTCTAAATCCTATGCATTTCCATGTGAACTAACTTTATTTATTTACTTATTTTTTGAGACAGAGTATCACTTTTTTCCCTTCCGTAGAGTGCTATGGCATCATAGCTCATAGCACCCTCAAACTCTTAGATTCAAAGCAATTCTCTTGCCTCAGCCTTCTTGGTAGTTGCAACTACAGGTGTCTGTCACAGCACCTGGCTATTTTTTTAAGATGGAGTCTCACTCTTGCTCAGTCTGGTCTCAAACTCCTGAGTTCAGGCAATACACCTGCCTTGGCCTCCCAAAGTGCTAGGATTACAGGCATGAGCCATTAGGCCTGGCCTCGCATTTGGAATATTAAAATAATTTTTTAGAGACACCAATAGATTTGCTGATTTTTTTTTTTTTTTTTTGAGACAGAGTCTCATTTTTTCACCCTTGGTAGAGTGCTGAGGCATCACAGCTCACAGCAACCTCAAACTCTTGGGCTCAAGTGATTCTCTTGCCTCAGCCTCCCAAATAGCTGGGATTATAGGCCTCCACCCCAGCACCTATTTTTTAGAGATGGGGTCTCACTCTTGCTCGGGCTGTCTCAAACTCCTGAGGTCAGGCAATGCACTCGGCTTGGCCTCCCACAGTGTCAGGATTACAGTTTAATCTGTATGAACTTTAAAATCAGTTTGTCAGTCCAGGAACAGTGGCTCATGCCTGTAACCACAGTATTTTGGAAGGCCAAGGTGAGAGAACTGCTTAAACTCAGGAGATCAAGAATAGCCTGGGCAACACAGGAAGACCTGATCCCTATAAAAAGAACAAAAAATAAATTGTAAAAATCGTCTTCTCACAAAAATGGAAAAGCAAGTATCTAATGTACTCAATTTTATTATGAAGCCAGCAGATAATCTAACACATGCTCACATAGGAGAAAAAGTTAATTCTATTCAAGTTGGGGAGAAAGGAAATAAGGGAGTGAAGAGATGAGGGTAGAGATTAGTGTGCTCCCACTTAAAGGGTACAAGGTAGGGGTGTGGGACACATTTTTTGGGTGTGGGACACAACTACCCGAGGGACTCTACATAACAAGTTTAAAAATTGTATTCCCACCAGCAATGTAGAAGTGTTCCCTTTTCTCCATATCCACGCCAACATCTCTGGTTTTGGGATTTTGTTATGTGGGCTAATCTTACTGGAGTTAGATGATATCTCAAAGTAGTTTTGATTTTCGTTTCTCTGATGA
>CAUYON010051948.1:0-15818 GCA_963573935.1 Arctocebus calabarensis
TTGTGGCAGGCACCTGTAGTCCCAGCTACTTGGGAGGCAGAGGCAAGAGACTCACTTGAGCCCAGGAATTGGAGGTTGCTGTGAGCTGTGATGCCACAGCACTCTATCCAGGGTGACAGCTTGAGGTTCTGTCTCAAAAAAAAAAAAACCTCTTTAAAGATTTTATACTTTTTCTCTTCTTGTTTATATTGTTAGGAAACAATAATAACATTTTGTTTGTGGAGTTCACCATATTATAGTGTGATTTAAATTAAGAAAGGAAGATTTTGGTGCGGAACCTGGAAATGGAAAGTCAAGGTTTGGATAATGTTCTGTTCCTCCCCAGGCACTCTCCAGACAGATGTCAGGTTCTGACCACATGTGATGTTGACTTTGGTGATAACAGAAATGTCATCTTGACATTCAGAGATCCACAGAGCCACTGGCTTACCCTCTCTTCATGGTGTCACTTGATGAGGGCTTCTCTGCAGTTCCCACTGGGATTGGAGGCCAGTTGAACACTAGGTCGTTTGGCCAGAGTCCCAACACTGCCCAGATGTGGCTCTTTTTCCGCAAAGGCTGAGCATCTGAAAAGCGGCCCCTCATGCTGACTGCCATCCTTGCACCTGCCAATGCTTCTGCCTCGTGCTGTGCACTGTCATGGAACTGCTCCAGTGTCAGTGCACGTCACACAAGCCAAAGGTGGCTAGACCCCTATGGACACCAGCAGTAGATGGTTGGCCACTCTCTCTGGATCCAACTTTGCCAACTTGTCACTTTCTCCAACCCTGTTCTCTCCAGCCCTAATCTTTCCAAGCCCTAGCTCTCTCTTCAAACTCTGGGAATAAGTCTATGGTAGAATTTTGTTTGCTTTCGGAATTCATTTTCAGAGAGGTGGTTCTTAAACTTTTCTTCATTTAACCCCAACTTTGTTTTCTCTTTCTCCATATAACGTATGCTTCTTCATCAAGACAACCGAAGTTGTTAAACGTAAAAAAAAGAAGGTATGTGTTTCCTTTGTTCATTCATCTATTACACATTTCTTCTAATTTGCGTATCTGGGCAACCTTAGATGACCGGTAATATGTCACTGAATTGATTTAATGCTTGCTAAATTTAAAGAGTTCTTAAGTTATTTTTAGCCTATGCAGCTTAATTAGAGAATAACGGTATGCTTTTACTTTAGGTTTTTAAACATAGTTTGAGAAACTTCTTCACCAGTCTTAGCATGGGAATCATTTCTCTACTGAATATGTACACTATACGTATATATTTCAGCCCTTGTATTCACTGAACTATGTAACCCTTCATGGCATTGGTAGATAATTCCTTTTCCTATTCCAAATCTATTACTATAACTACTTTTCTTTATAGGTGTGTTCTTCTTATTTTGAGATCACGTCTCATGTGTTATCCGGTCTGGTCTGAAATTCTAAGGCTCAAGCAATTCTCCCAGCTCAGCCTCCTGAGTAGCTGGGATCACAGGCAAGCAACAGTGCACATGGATGTGATAACTCCTTTGTCCATTTCAGATGCAGAATAGAAAAAGGGGTTCTCTACAATCAATGCTTATGAGGCATTAGAGAGTCCAGTTAATCCAACGGCTGAAAGTACATAGTGAACATTTAGTTGGACATTTAGTTAGTAGCCAGTAGAACTGCTGGACATGCTACACAACGTAGAGTGGGATTCTGATCGTCAGTTGAGAATATGCAAGTGGATTCCAATCAAAATACATAACATTTTTAGCCGGTTTACATTAAATAAATCACTAGCATATTTTAAAGGTAATTTTTTGGTATTGAAATTAGTAAGATTTTAACATGAAAATTAGATTTTTAAAAATGTTTTATTTTAATAGATTTAGGGAGTCCAAGTTGAATTTCATTACATGTATATATCGCATTGTGGTGAGATTCTTATACAATCATTGGAAAAGCAAAAATTTAGAAAGCAAAAACAACAACAAAGATTTCAAGCTAATGCATCAAAGCAGCAGATTACTAAGAGGTCGATGAAATGCTATTACAATTTATAGGAAGCTCTGGGAATCCCCCACCAAATAGCTTAGTTTTCAGGAGTAAAAAGAGTGTTTCTTATGATCTCTCCAGAAAGCTGCTATAAAACTCATATCTGCCCATGCATCTTGGTCCAGATGCTTTTTGGGATAATCTTTTCCAATATTTCCATAAAGGTGCAGTTCTTTGGAGTTCCTAACATATTATATCCTTCAAAAATTTTAAAGCTTAACATAGATATCTTCGTGCAACAAAAATTGATATAATTTGTCACAGTAATATCTGTAATTGACACCTTCATTTATATCATTTTGGGAGTTTCATTTTTTTTAATGTTAATTGTATTCTTGGAACTTTTATTCCTTTGTGTAGATCTAAGTTTCTGTCTGGTATCATATTCCCTTTTTCTTTTGGTCTGCTGGCGATGAATTCTCTTAGTTTTTGTGTATGCCTAAAAGAAATTCTCTATTTTGCCTTTATTTTTGATAAATATTTTTCTGAGTCTGGGTTGATAGTTTTATTTTCTTTTAATAGTTTTGAAGATGTGACTCCACTGTCTTTTGGTCTGCATAGTTTCAGACAAAACGTCGGCTGTAATTTTTAGCTTTGTTTCTCTGCAATGTTTCTCTTTTTTTGGACTATCTTCAGGAGTTTCCTTTCATCTTTCATCTTCAGCAGTTAGACCCTAACATGTCTTTGGGTATTTGTTATCCTCGCTCCCTCGTCTCTTTGTTTCTGTTTATCCTTTATAGTTTGATATTTTTTATTAATTTTTGACTATGATCTTCAATTATGTCTTTGCCTTCAAATATATCTATATTAGACAATTTGATACTGCCCTACAACTCTTCTATGCCCTGCTCATTAATTTTAAGTTGCTTTTTTGTCTTTTTTTAAGTTGGAATTCCTTTTGAACCATTTTCAAATTCATTATTTTACTCAGCTGTATTAAGTCCCCTGATGAGCCCAAAGAAATCCTTCATTTCTATTGTTGTCTTGTTTATGTCTAATGTTTCCATTTGACTTTTTAATCTTACACATCTCTGCTGAAATTCCCTATCTATTGTTAATCATGAATGCTGTTCACCTTTGCCTCCTAGATTCTTTAACATTTTGGTTAGAGTTATTTCAAAGTCAGCATCCAATAGTTTTAATCTGGGTCATCTTTGAGTCTGGTTCTGTTGGTTATTTTGTCTCCTAAAAATAGGTCCTCTCCCCCCACCACACTGCCTCTGGTTCTTTCTGTCTTTCTTTCTTTCTCTGTTTCTCTCTCTCTCTCTCTCTCTTTCCATCTCTCTCTCTCTCTCTCTCTCTCTCTCTCTCTCTCTCTCCTCCTTCTCTCCTCCCTCCCTTCTTTCCTTCCTTTCTCTTTTTTAGAGACAGAGTCTTGCACTGTCACCCAAGCTAGACTGCACTGGCACAATTCTAGCTCACCGAAGAGTCTTAAGCTCAAATGATCCTCCCATCTCAGCCTCTCAAATAGCTAGGACTACAGGTGCATGCCACCATATCTAGCCAACATTTTTTTATACTCTTCATCTTTTTAGAGATTGCATCTCCTTATGTTGACCAGACTTGTCTTGAACTCCTGGCCTCAAGCAATCCTCCTGCCTCAGCCCCTCAAGGTTCTAGAATTATAGGTGTGAGCCACTAAGCATGGTCTTGTCTCATTTTAGATTGAATCCTATTTTTGATTCATAAATGTTCTATATCACATGTAGAACAGTAGAAATTGAAGTGGATCATATTTATACCTGCAAAAGCATACCTCATGAGACTACATATATATATAATACATATATTTATACTCTAATATGTATAATATATAATTGTATATAATATATACATATACATACAATATAGTATTTACATACTATTATTGTGAGATTTGGACCAATCTAACCAGAAATTGAGTTGAGTTCAGTTGTTGCTATGGTTACCTCTAGTGAGCCAGTCTTGATATTCTTTTGGTGTTCGGTATGTGGGGAACTGAGATCACAGAGTGCATTTCTCTATATACTGCTCTATCCTCCACCTTCAGTTTACAGCAGAACCTCTCTACCTGTGCCATAGAGTAGGTCTCTCTCTATGCTTTTAGGCCTCTGTCAGTAGTAGACTGCTATTGCTTTGTACTTTGTGCTAGAGGGCAGAGAGGATTCTCTGTTCTTCCAGTCCAAACTCTGTCTTTGGGAAGTATTGTGTACCAGGTCCTCAGAGGTGGACTTTGTCAGCATTCCTACCCCTTTTCCCTGTGTCCATATATCTCTGCCTTGTGCTGGAAGTTAGTCCTAGATAGGAGTTTCTTGTCCTTCCTGCAATAGTAGGAAACCTCCGCGTGATATTCTTATAGAATCTAAGGTCCAAGACAATTACTGTTCCCCTCCCCTAGGGGAGGAGCATTTTTTTTTCCCATTGACATGTATATCTCCATCTCTATCCTATGAGCAGAGGCTTTGCTGCCCTCCCCAGCAGTTGAAAGCTTCCCTTTCTTAGGAAGGAATAGCCTAGTAGAAATACATGGGCTCTGGTACCAATATTTATTCATAACATCAACTACTGATCACCTTATTAGAGCCTGGTTGGCCAGAGACTTTTCTTCCATTCTCCCAAGAGCTTAAGACTTTTGCTGCCTAGGATAGAAGGAGCCAAGGAAGGTGCTTTTCCCTTACTATCAGTTGATTCTATCCTGATGTCTGCACTATCAACAATTATTCTCTTCAAAATTGCTTTGGCTTCCATATTTTTTTTTTTTTGAGACAGAGCCTCAAGCTGTCACCCTGAATAGAGTGATGTGGCATCACAGCTCACAGCAACCTCCAATTCCTGGGTTCAAGTGAGTCTCCTGCCTCTATCTCCCAAGTAGCTGGGACTACAGGTGCCTACCACAATGCCTGGCCATCTTTTTTTGTTGTTGTTGCAGCCCCATTGTTGTTTGGCGGGCCTGGGCTGGATTCGAACCTGCCAGCTCAGGTGTATGTGGCTGGCGCCTTAGCCGCTTAAGCCACAGGTGCCGTGGCTTCCATATTTCTTATAAGCATGTGATAGGAGAGTGAATGAATGTGAACTGTGCAGTCCTTTTTAACTTGTGCCTCCAGCTACTTCAGAGTGCTCTGCTGCCCCATACTTGATCTTCAAAAGTCTTTATACTTTAGCTTGCTCTTCTGACCTGCTTGTGTTGACACCATATGGTTTTTCTCCTGCTATAAATGAGACAGGTCATGTGTCCCATCTCTCTCTCTGGAGACAGGCTTGCTCCTCTTTGCAATTTAGGTTACCTCAGTTCTCTGATGCGTTTAAGAAAAGTTGTTATTTTGTGTCTGTGGTCCCATCTACTCAGGAGGCTGAGGCAGGAGGATCACTTGAGCCTAGAGGTTTGAGGTTATACCCAGGCAACAAAACAAGACTCTATCTCAAAAAAGAAAAACTAAGAGTTGTGATTTTTGTAGTTTACCTAGATTTTCTTTGAGAAGATATGCTTGAGATTTATCCTGGATTCTGCAGGGCTTCATAGTCTAGTCATTCTGCCAAGATGCCTTAGAGCCCCTTCATAGATGTGGAGTGGCATTCTTGGGGACATCAAATGAGGAAAGTCTCATCCTACTTTTGAAAGACTTCCCTACCTTAATAATTTTATTAGAAGAAAATTTACAAGTTATAAATGTAAATGTGACAATATTTTGTGTTGACTTCTGGCATCCACATGATCAGGGTCTGACCACACACAGCCTCATGTCTTCGTCTCAATGTTCCTAATTCTCAGTCTCTTTTCTCCCAAGTGTAAGCACACAAGGTTGGTCCTCCTCTTTTTATGTGCTTCTCCTCTTTCTGACCAACTAACACCCACTGGCTCAGAAAGTCTTAAAAAGTACTAGTACAAAGTCAAAATTATTGAGGATTTGGGGTGGGTGGAAATCATCTTTCTTCATAGTGAGTTAGAACGATTGCTCTGATAGCAATATATTCAATATTTAAACAGGAAAGAGGAAAAAGGAGGAAAGATCCTTTTCGTTACTTCCAGAAAGGATGGGCAAGATTTCATAAGAGGGATGTTTGTGGAAATTAGGAGAAATAGAAGAGTTTAATAACTTTTGACAAGAAAAAGAGAACAGGAATGTGAAGATATAATAAAAGGCATACTTAATCTTATTGCAGTTAAGAAACATTTTTGTGTTTCTTCTATTTTTAATAAACATTGGTCATCGATTCCTATCTAGAATATTACATTCATTAAATTTTTTTTTTTTTTTTTTTTTGGCTGGGGCTGGGTTTGAACCCGCCACCGCTGGGATATGGGGCCGGTGCCCTATCCTTTGAGCCACAGGCGCTGCCATATTCATTAAATTTTTAAAAACATGTCTTAAGTGGTTAAAAAAAAGAAAACACACCTAACAATCATAACCCCTGTCATAAATAGATCCTTATTTCTTCATTTTATGACTTTTTATAAATACTTGTATAAATCCAAAAGAAAATGAGAAATATTTATGATAAATTATGGTAACAATTTATTATCTTTACAATTATTTAATTTACGTTTTCCTCCTTAGGAAGTTAATCACCTTTATATTCATGTTACCATTCATTTTCACCTCTAGCTGTTGTTCAGCAGGCCAGGGTTTGAAACTGTCAACAAAGAGACCAGCATGTGTATTCTAGAGAAAGTGGAATGTCAGCAGCTGGCAAAACAAAATGACAGTTTAATGTGGACAGAGCCAGAATTCAATCTAACACGCTGTAGCAAAGTTGAAAGTTCAACTCCAACCAGAGAGCAAACACTCTAGTCTACGTGTGGTGCTTTTTTTTTTTTTGTCTTTAAATGAAAAGAGACGCTATCTTCATCATTGTAATACTATTGTCGTTTGGAAGGGTTGAATAATTATTTGCTTTACGGAAGATACGTTTTAGCACAGACTTATCTCTAGTTATTACACAGTTGATCATTATCTGAAAGTCAGGAAAAGGGAGCCCTAAAAAATGACCCTAATTTTTACTGTATATGAATTTAAATGCACAATTTTATAAACATTTAATCACTGATGACTTTGGATATAATGACATTAACATCTTTCTACATGTGTTCTACCTGTTTGTTTACCTAATTTTTAAATTCAGGATTAATTTTTTTCAATTCAGGTTAAATTTGTTTCCCCTTTACTATACTGACAAATGCTCCTCAAAGCTTGGGGATCTTAAACCCTGGTGATTTCCTTGGTTTACTGTTAACAAACGGTAGTGCCCTTTGTACCCTGGGCATTTGACAAAATTCAGCATTCTTTTCTGACAAGAATACTTAAGAAAATAGGCATTGATGGGATATTTCTTTTTTTTTTAATTTTTTATTTTCTTTATGATGGGACATTTCTTAAACTGATAGAGATCATCTACAACAAATGCATAGAGAATATCATACCAAATGGAGTAAAACTGAAAGCATTTCCACATAGAACTGGAACCAGGCAGAGATGTCCACTATCACCACTGCTATTCAACATAGTTCTAGCCAATGCAATTGGGCAAGAAAAAGCTATCAAGGGTATTTAAATTGGGACAGAGGGGGTCAAATTCTTGTTCTTTGCTGATGATACAATCTTATACTTAGAAAACCCCAGACTCAACCACAAGGCTCCTGGGATGCAAGAAAAAGGAAGCTAAGAATGACTCCAAAGTGAAGAAATCTAGAAAAAGTTAAAAATTGACACTTTTTTCTTTCTCTCCACCCTGCTCCCCCATTGTTTGGGATTCATTGAGAGTACAAAGAATTAGGTTACACTGATAGCATTTGTCAGGTAAAATCCTTCTTATAATTTTGTCCTGCCCCCAAGAGGACTGTGACCCTCATCCCCTGCCCAACCCTCTGCTCTGTCATCCTCCTACCCCTCACCTTGTGTTAGATCATCTACTGCCTTCCTATCAGAATTAAGTAGATTGGATTCTCACTTCTCCATTCTTGTGATGCTTTACTAAGAAAAATGTGTTCTGCCTCAATCCAGGTTAATATAAAATATGTAAAGTCTACATCTCTTTTAATGTCTGAATAGCATTCCATAGTATACCACAGCTTGTTAATCCCTTCCTGGGTTAGTGTGCATTTAGGTTGTTTCCAGATTTCGATGATTGTAAATGGAGCTGCGATAAACAATCTAGTGCAAATGTCCTTAGGATAAAAATTGTTTTTCTGGGCAGCACCTGTGGCTCAGCCAGTAGGGCACTGGCCCCATATACCAAAGGTGGCAGGTTCAAACCTAGCCTCGGCAGTAAAATAGCCGGGCATTGTGGCAGGCGCCTGTAGTCCCAGCTACTTGGGAGGCTGAGGCAAGAGAATCGCCTAAGCCCAGGAGTTGGAGGTTGCTGTGAGCTGTGTGACGCCATGACACTCTACCGAGGACAGTGAAGTGAGACTGTCTCTACAAAAAAAAAAAAATTTTTTTTCTTCTGGGTAGATGCCTAGTAATGGGACTGCAGGATCAAATAGGAGTTCTAATTTGAGTTCTTTGAGGATTCTCTATTTCCTTCCAAAAATGTTGTTTTTGTTTTGTTTTGTTTTTATTTTTTTGCTTTGTTTTGTTTTTTGCTGCTTTCAGCAGCTAAGCTTCAGTAATAGGTCTACATTTGTTTCTCTGTAGATCCTGTTACACTACTTAGTTCTATGGTCATGTGAACATCTTTTAAATGGTACTTTTTAGATTTTAGTGTTTACAACGAATCATAAAGCATGGAAGACTTAATTATAATTAGCAACAATGGTATATACATTGACAATGTAAATGAATGACAATGCTTCTAAACCTTGTGAGGTTGAGGGAGTGAAGAATGTTGAGGAAAAGGTTAATAAATTTCCCAGCATGAGTTAATAAATCAGAAAACAGAAATTTACATGTATTAAAGTCATAATAAAGGCACGGCAATGAGAGCTAACCATGCAAATAAAAAATTGGGCATATGTTCAATTTGACATATCCACTGTCAAATCCATATCCATATCCATAATCCATTGACCCACGAATGGATTAATAAATTGTGGTACATGTATACCATGGAATACTATGCAGCCTTAAAGAAAGATGGAGACTTTACCTCTTTCATGTTTACATGGGTGGAGCTGGAACACATTCTTCTTAGCAAAGAATCTCAAGAATGGAAGAAAAAGTATCCAATGTACTCAGCCCTACTATGAAGCGAACTTATAGCTTTCATATGAAGGCTATAACCCAATTATAGCACAAGAATATGGGGAAAGGGGAAAGGGAGGGGAGGGAGGAGGATGGGTGGAGAGAGGGTAATTGGTGAGACCACACCTATGGTGCATATTAGAAGGGTACAGGCGAACCTTTTAAATGGTACTTTTTAGATTTTAAATGGTACTTTTTAGAACCTAAATGCAGAATGCAAATGTCTTAACACAATAACTAAGAAAATGCCATGAAGGCTATGTCGAACAGTTGGATGAAAATATATCAGATTGTATATGAAGCCAGCACATTGTACCCTATGATTGCACTAATGTACACAGCTATGATATAATAAAAAAAAATGAAAAAAGGGGAAAAAAATTGGGCATGTGCAGGAGAGAGAGGTGATAGAATGCAACGTGAATGCTCTAAATGCCTAATCTCTATTGTGCAGGAGCTAAAACTAATAACCATGAGAAAAAACAGAGGGGCAACAAAACCCTTAGCTACTGGGAAGTGAGAGTCTCAAGTTCATTGTATCTATTTGAAGCTCTATTTTTAAATACATGCATGTGTTTTCAATCACTAAAAGTCTGAAGTAGTATGAGTGAAGGAGTAGACAGACACCTAGAGAACTGAGTTTCATAATTTATATAAAGCTGTAAAGATTTTGGTTGGCATATTCTAAGTCTCAGTTGTCTTTCTCTAAGCTACAGAACAACTACAACTTTATGCATTAATGTAAAATGTTATATTTACCTGGTTTTTTTTTTCTTGCCAGGCAAAACGCTCTGCAACACCTGTTCTGGTATGTGAAGACAATATAGGATAATATATGTGAAGTGCCTGACACAGAATAGGTCCTCAGTACATTTTGGCTATTAGGGCTGTTATTACAAATTTTGTTACTTTTCTTCATGGCAGCTGATGACAGCTGGATTCTCTCTGCCCCTTCATATTCCTTCAGGTAATAGGAAAGTTGACCACATAAGGGATCTAAAGCATGTCCTGTGGTTCCCCAGGTACCCACTGAAGTCACCCTCCTAGCAATTATCACGAGGTGTGGGCTCTTTCATCCACTGAATTCAGTCAGTTTCAGGGTCACCGTGCGCTCTGCTTACCACACCTGTCCATATTTTCTTTCATCAGACACTGAATTCAGTCTGATCTTGCAATTTCTTTTCTTTTCTTTCTTTCTTTTTTTTTTTTTTTGAGACAGAGTTTCATTTTGTTGCCCTGGTAGAGTGCTGTGACATCCCAGCTCACACCAACCTCACACTCTTGGGCTTAAGCAATTCTCTTGCCTCAGCCTCCCAAGTAGGGGGGACAACAGGCACCTGCCATAACACCCGGCTATTTTTTGTTGTAGTTGTCATTGTTATTTAGTTGTCCCGGGCCGGCTTTGAACCTGACAATCTCAGTGTATGTGACTGGCACCATTACCACTGTGCTATGGGTGCCGAGCCCTGATCTGCATATAGGTTTCTATTAAAACCTCCCCACTCACATTTTGTGTACCAAGTTTGAGGAGGCTGAAAAAGATAGGGAATGAGGACTATTCACATCACCAAGATGCTATTCTAAATTGACCACAGGACCTCACCCTCGGGCATATGCCACCTGTAGCCTTACTGTTTTCCCCTGGGGATTTTTTTTCCTTTTTTGTTTTTCCTTTTTTTTTTTTTGAGACAGAGTCTCACTCTATTGCCCTTGGTAGAGTGCCAAGGCATTGGCCCAAATTTCTGGGCTCAAGCGAACCTTATGCTTCAGCTTCCCAAGTAGCTGAGACCATGGATACCCACCACAATGCCCAGCAATTTTTCTATTTTTTAGTAGAGATAGGGTCTTGCTCTTGCTCAGGCTGGTCCTGAATTCCTGAGTTTAAGGGATCCCCCCATCCTTGGGCTCCCCTGGGGATTCTTATCTTCATCCAACTTCATCAACAGGGGCAACAGGTAAAAGGGCCTTTGGTGGTTCTTTGACCACTCACAAATGTGTGGTGTACAGTCCCAGCTGTCAGACAAAGGACTGGTCAATCACTACTCCTAGAACCCCCAACCTAACTTATCCTTACCTACTCATCCAGCCAAACGGTGCAAAATAACTATGGGGCAGAATCAGCGGAAAAGCTCTGGAAACATGAACAACCAGAGTAGATCAATCCCCTCAAGGAACAATTTGGTGGACACAAATGATGATCCTATGCATAAACAGATGGCTGAGATGTCAGAAATTGAATTCAGAATTTGGATTTGCAAACAAGATCAATAAAATAGAGGAAAAATTGGAATTAGAAATTCTGGAAGCATTTCAAAAATGTCTCAAGAAGTCAAGGAATTCAAAGACCAAATGACCAAAGATTTTGACACATTGAGACAAGAAGTTGCAGCCCTAAAAGATTTGAGAAACATAGTAGAATCCCTCAGTAACAGAATGGAGCAAGCAGAAGAAAGGATTTCTGACATCAAAGACAAAGCTTTCGAACACTCCCAAACCTACAAAGAGGAAGAGAAATGGAATGAAAAAACAGATCATTCTCTCAGATAGCTCTGGGATAACTCGAAGAAAACCAATATTCACCTTATAGGGATACCTGAAAATGACGAAGTGGCGTCACAAGGCACAGTCTCTTCTTTATGAGATTATGAAAGAGAACTTTCCAGACATACCGAGAGATTCTGAAATTCAGATAGCAGACAGTTTCAGAACCCCAGCAGGACTCAACCTGAATAAGACATCCCCCAGGCACATCATAATTAACTTCACTAAAGTTAATATTAAGGAGAAAATTCTGAAAGCAGCCAGATGCAAGAAATCCATTACCTACATGGGGAAGAATATTAGAATAACTACAGATCTCTCTGATCAAACCTTCCAAGCTAGAAGAGAATGGTCATCAACTTCTAATCTCCTAAAACAAAATAACTTTCAACCCAGGATCCTGTATCCAGCTAAACTGAGTTTCATTTACAACGGTGAAATTAAATACTTTAATGACATCCACACGTTGAAGAAATTTGCTATAACTAAACCAGCCCTCCAGGATATTCTCAAACCTATCCTCCATAATGGCCAGTGTAATCCCCCACCATAAAAATTTTCTCAACCAGGCTCGGCACCTGTGGCTCAGCGGGCTAAGGCGCCAGCCACGTACACCTGAGCTGGCAGGTTCAAATCCAGCCTGGGCCCGCCAAACAACAATGATGGCTGCAACCAAAAAAATGGCTGGGCATTGTGGCAGGTGCCTGTGGTCCCAGCTACTTGGGAGGCAGAGGCAAGAGACTCGCTTGAGCCCAGGAATTAGAGGTTGCTGTGAGCTGTGATGCCACAACACTCTATCCTGGGTGATAGCTTGAGGCTCTGTCTCAAAAAAAAAAAAAATTTCTCAACCAGAAACTTCTTAACAAATTCCAACTTCCACAGTGACAAAAGGATTAAAAATGTCCACGAGACTTTCTACAGATTTATCAATATTTTCTATTAATGTGAATGGTTTAAACTGTCCTCTAAAGAATCATAGGTTGGCTGACTGGATACAAAAACTCAGGCCAGATATCTGCTACATACAAGAATCTCTTCTTACCTTAAAAGATAAATTTTAAATTTAGACTCACGGTGAAGGGATGGTCATCTATATTCCAGGCAAATGGAAAACAGAAAAAAGCAGGTGTTGCAATCTCATTGGCACATACAATAGGCTTTAAACCAACCAAAATAAGGAAGGATAAATACGGTCATTTCATATTTGTTAAAGGTAATACTCAATATAATGAGATTTCAATTATTAATATTTATGCACCCAACCAGAATGCACCTCAATTTATAATAAAAACTCTAATACACATGAGTAACTTGATTTTCTCCAGCCCTGTTGTAGTTGGAGATTTTAATACTCCTTTAGTAGTGTTGGACAGATCTTCCAATAAGAAGCTAAGTAACGAAATTTTAGATTTAAACTTAACTTGGATTTAACAGACATCTACAGAACATTTCATCCTAATAAAACTGAATACGCATTTTTCTCATCAGCCCATGGAACATACTCCAAAATTGATCACGTTTTAGGTCACAAGTCTAATCTCAGAAAATTTAAAAGAATAGAAATTATTCCTTGCATCTTCTCGGATCATCATGGAATAAAAGTTGAACTCAACAATAACAGAAATCTGTATACTCAAACAAAGACATAGAAGCTAAATAACCTTATGCTGAATGATAGATGGGTCATAGACGAGATTAAGAAGGAAATCACCAAATTTTTGGAACAAAACGACAATGAAGATACGAATTATCAGAACCTCTGGGATACTGCAAAAGTAGTCTTAAGAGGGAAATTTGTAGCACTGCAAGCCTTCTGCAAGAAAACGAAAAGAGAGGAAGTTAACAACTTAATGGGACACCTCAAGCAACTGGAAAAGGAAGAACATTCCAACCCCAAACCCAGCAGAAGAAAAGAAATAACTGAAATCAGGGCAGAATTTAATGAAATTGAAAACAAAAGAATTATACAACAGATCAATAAATCAAAAAGTTGGTTCTTTGAAAAGGTCAATAAAATAGATAAACTTTTGGCTAACCTAATCAGGAAAAAAAGACTAAAATCTCTAATTTCATCAATCAGAAATGGTAAAAATGAAATAACAACAGACCCCTCAGAAATTCAAAAAATCCTTAACGAATATTACAAGAAACTTTACTCTCAGAAATATGAAAATCTGAAGAAAATTGACCAATACTTGGAAGTACGCCACCTTCCTAAACTTACCCAGAATGAAGTGGAAATGTTGAACAGGCCAATATCAAGTTCTGAAATAGCATCAACTATACAAAATCTCCTTAAAAGAAAAGCCCGGGACTAGATGGCTTCATGTCAGAATTCTACCAAACCTTTAAAGAGGAACTAGTACATATATCACTCAACCTTTTCCAAAATATAGGAAAAGATGGAATACTACCCAACACATTCTATGAAGTGAATATCACCTTGATCCCTAAGCCAGGAAAAGACCCAACAAGAAAAGAAATCTATAGACCAATATCACTAATGAATATTGATGCAAAAATATTCAATAAGATCCTAACAAACAGAATCCAGCAACACATCAAAAAAATTATACACCATGATCAAGAGGGCTTTATCCCAGGGTCTCAAGGCTGGTTCAATATACGTAAATCTATAAATGTAATTCAGCACATAAACAAATTAAAAAATAAAGACCATATGATTCTCTCAATTGATGCACAAAAAGCTTTTGATAATATCCAGCATCCCTTCATGATCAGAACACTTAAGAAAATTGGAATAGAAGGGACATTTCTTAAACTAATAGAGGCCATCTACAGTAAACCCACAGCCAATATTGTATTGAATGAAGTTAAATTGAAGGCATTTCCACTTCGATCAGGAACCAGACAAGGTTGCCCATTGTCTCCACTGCTCTTCAACATTGTAATGGAAGTTTTAGCCATTGCAATTAGGGAAGAAAAGGTGATCGAGGTATCCACATAGGATCAGAAAAGATTAAACTTTCACTCTTCGC
Organism: Arctocebus calabarensis; assembly: GCA_963573935.1. Taxonomy (NCBI): domain Eukaryota; kingdom Metazoa; phylum Chordata; class Mammalia; order Primates; family Lorisidae; genus Arctocebus; species Arctocebus calabarensis. The sequence goes on from CAUYON010051948.1 coordinate 14,707, forward strand.
AGATGATATGATTGTATATCTGGAAAACACCAGGGATTCTACTATGAAACTTTTAGAGGTGATCAAGGAATCCAGCAGCATCTCAGGCTACAAAATCAACACCCATAAATCTGTAGCCTTTATATATACCAATAATAGTCAAGCTGAAAAAACAGTCAAGGACTCTATCCCTTTCACAGTAGTACCAAAGAAGATGAAATATTTGGGAGTTTATCTAACAAAGGATGTGAAAGATCCTTCTTTTTTCTTTTTTTTTTTTTAAGACAGAGCCTCAAGCTGTCACCCAGGATAGAGTGTTGTGGCATCACAGCTCACAGCAACCTCCAATTCCTGGGCTCAAGCGAGTCTCCTGCCTCCGCCTCCCAAGTAGCTGGGACCACAGGTGCCCGCCACAACGCCCGGCCATTTTTTGGTTGCAGCTGTCATTATTGTTTGGTGGGCCCGGGCTGGATTCGAACCTGCCAGCTCAGGTGTACGTGGCTGGCGCCTTAGCCCGTTGAGCCACAGGTGCCGAGTTGGATGTGAAAGATCTTTATAAAGAGAACTATGAAACTCTAAGAAAAGAAATAGCTGAGTATGTCAACAAATGGAAAAACATACCATGCTCATGGCTGGGAAGAATCAACCTTGTTAAAATGTCCACACTACCCAAAGTAATATACAATTTTAATGCAATTCCTATCAAAGCTCCATTGTCATATTTTAAAGATCTCAAAAAATAATACTCCATTTTATATGGAATGAGAAAAAACCTCGAATAGCCAAGACATTACTCAGAAATAAAAACAAAGCAGGAGGAATTGTGCTACCAGACCTGAGACTGTACTATAAATCAATAGTGATCAAAACAGCATGGTACTGTCACAACAACAGAGAGTTAGATGTATGGAACAGAATAGAGAACCAAGAGTTGAACCCAGCTACTTACCGCTATTTGATCTTTAACAAGCCAATTGAAAACATTCAGTGGTGAAAAGATTCCCTATTTAACAAATGGTGCTGGGTGAACTGGCTGGCGACCTGTACAAGACTGAAACTGGACCCACACCTTTCACCATTAACTAAGATAGACTCTCCCTGGATCAAAGATTTAAACTTAAGACATGAAACTA
>CAUYON010051949.1:0-12693 GCA_963573935.1 Arctocebus calabarensis
TTTATTGCTACTCTTGGAAATATTTTGTCTTCACAATGCAATACTTTAGAAAGGAAGACAGCATTAAACAGGTGTCTGGTTTGCTTTGTACAAGAAAAGGCAATATTGGAGGAAGAAAACTTAAAACCTAGAAGAAAAAAAATTGAAAGATTTTTTAAAAGTACTTGTTAGAAACAAACTGCCCTTGCTTGGAAATTTGTTTACTTTTTAGTGAAAAGGATTTCTGCTTTTTTATTTTTTTGAAGAAACAAGAACTGAGTTCATTACATCCTAAATTTGGGAAAAATTAGCCTTTCGGTGAGCCAGAAGAGGATAGAGGAAGATCTGTAGTAAGCAATGGTGATTTTATTTATTTTTACTCTCTGGAAAAGGAGAAAGTTAAATCATGCTTCTAAGGTTAAGACTCCCTTTTATTGCACCTAGAATAGTGCTGTGCACAGAGTGGGTGCTTGAGTTGTTGTTTTAAAAAAATGTAAACTAAATTTTGTGCTTATCTTCAAGACCAGTTTAACTATAAAATTGTTTTTTAAAACACTTGACAAATTAAAGGATTTGTTTTATATTAAAAAAAAATAGTGGGTACTTCTCCTAGGAGAATGGCTGAACTACAACTTGGACTTAACAAAAGCAAACAAGGTAAACTAATCATACATATCCTTACATTAATATGAAGTTTTTTTTTTTTTTTTAAGGTGGGCAAATGACATGAACACAAAATTTTCAAAATATACTAATGGCCAACAATCTAATAAAACAATGAGCCACAGAATGTGTTTGGGGGAGATTCCTTCCCTCTCAATATTTTTTTGGAATAATTTCTGCTGTATGGATATAGGCTCTTCTGTAAAGGTTTGATAGAATTCTGGTGTGAAGCCATCTGAACCAGGAATTTTCTTGTTGGGAGATTTTTATATTGTTTCTTTGATCTCAGTGCTTGAAATTGGTCTGTTCAGGAGCTCTATTTCTTTTTTATTATGTCTCAGGAGAGGGTGTGATTTTCCAAGTATTGATCCATTTCCTTTATATTGTCAAATTTGGGGCCATCGTGTTTCTAGTAGTATTCACAGATAATCTCTTCTATCTCCATGGCATGTGTTGCTATTTCCCCTTTATCATTTCTGATTGAGGTTCCCAGAGATTTTATTTTCTGTTTCTAGTTAGTCTGGCCAAAGGTTTATCCATTTTATTTACTTTTTCAAAAAAAAATCGTTTTCTTTCATTAATTTTCTGAATGATTTTTGTTTGTTTGTTTTCAATTTCATTAAAACTAGACCCCCCATTTGATCCTGCAACCCCATTACTGGCCACCTACCCAGAAGAGAAAAAAAATCATTATGCCATAAGGACATTTGCACTAGACTATTTATTGCAGTTCAATTTACAATTGTCAAATTGTGGAAAGAACCAATCCAGGAATGGATAAACTAGATATGGTATATGTATACCATGGGGTACTATATAGCCACTAAAAAGGATGGCGACTTCACATCTTTTGTATTAATTTTGATGGCATTGAAATACATTCTTCTTATTAAAGCAGCACAAGAATGGAGAAGCAAGAATCCAATATACTCAATTCTGATATGAGGACAATTGATGCTAGTACACGGTGAAGGGAGGAGGAAGGAGGAGAGGTAAGGAAGGATGGGGGTTTGTGACTACTGTGAGTGACACACCTTTTAGGAGTGGGACACTATTAATAGAGGGACTTCATCCAGCAAACTCAAGCAGTATAACTGGGTTCATTGTACCCACAATGATTCCCCTACAATAAAAAAATTTAAAAAATGCTGAATATCTCTAATTATTAGAGAAATCTAAATCAAAATCACAATGAGATCACCTAAGTCCAGTGAGAATGGCTCTTATCAAAAAGTCCCGAAGCAGAAGATGTTGACATGGACGTGGAGAGGGAGAATATATTATACATCATTGGCTGTACTGCCAACTAGTGCAACCACTATGGAAAATTGTATGGCAACATCTGAAAGAACTTAAAGTAGACCTACCATTTGATCTAGAAATTTTACTGTGAGTATATAGCCAAAGGGTAAAAGGTCATTTTATTAAATATTGTCTGCACTCAAATGTTATATTACCACAATTACTACAATTGTAAACATGTGGAAACAATGCAAATGCCTACCAATATATGAATTGATTAATAAAATGTTGTATATGCATCTTATGGATTACTACTCAGCTGTAAAGAAAAATGGCAATCTGGTAACTTTTGGGGTAACCTGGTTGAAATTGGAGGCCATTCTTCTAAGTTAAACACCACAGAAATTGAGAAACAAACACATGGACTCAATACCAGTCTGGACTTGATTGATCAATGCTTAAGTAAAAATATGGACATAAAACACAATGACAATCAAGCAGAGGGAGAAACAGGGGATAATTAAATTCACACCTGTTGTGTATGGTACACAGTGTCTGGGTATAGGCGGTGATCACAATTCTGACTCAATTTGTGAAAAAATAAAATATGTAAAGAAAACACTTACTTCCTAATACTCAGCCATAAAAAGAATCATAATTCTGGAGCAGAACAGTGTAATAGTCGAAATAAAAATATTACTGCATGGACTGAGGAGCATAACTGATATAGTAAAAGAAATAAACATGAAACTTAAAGATAGACCAATAGAAATTATTCAATATGAAAAACAAAAATAAAACAGCAAACAAAAATGAACAGAACAGTATAGCAAAATTGTGAGAGCACCACAGAGAACTGTGAGGGAAATATCAAGCATCCCAACATATGCGTAATTGTAGTATAGAAACAAGAAGAGAAATGGAAGGGGAGAGGAAATTTTTGTAAAAAAAAATCATGCCCCCAAACTTTCCAAATTTGGTATAGGGATTAGTTTACAGATTAAAGAAGCTAAATGAACCCTAAGCAGGATAAACACATAGAAAACCAAAATTTGACACTTTGTGGCAAATAGCTGAAAACCAATGTAAAATATAAAATTTAAAAGCAGTAATAGAAAAAAGAAATGGAAAAGTTAAAAGCCATATGAAGGAATGAAGACTGACATGAGCAAGGAATAAGTACTAGTGTGTTTACATTGTACTGAGTGGAGATGTTGGTTGTGAGACTAAAGAGGTAGGCATAAACCAGAGGGTGTAAGGTTTTCTAAGCCATGCTAAGTTGAATGGATTTTATTCAAAGCAAAATGGGAAGTCTTTGCATAGTTTCAAGAAGTCCTGAAATATTTGTTTAACATGATATAAAACAAGATTGGTTTCCTTGTGAGCAATAGATTTTAGAGGGATAAGAGTTGAAATAGAAAAAATAAGATATTGTAATTAAATCAAGAGAGGATGGGTGAGTGGCATTGGATTAGAGTGGTAATTGTATTCAGGATATATGTTGAAGATAGAATCAAGAGGACAAGTTAATGGACATTAGTTAAGAATGAACAATATGCAATATACTTAAGAGCACTCTTTCCCAAGAGTTCTCTTTCAGACATGTTAGTTCATCCAAACACAGAAATCAGTTAAGTTACACAAGTGTGGGCCTCAGAAGAGAGGCTTATTTCAATATGTAAATTGGGGATAGCTTAGTATGATATTCCACATAAAGCAAAAGATTGCTCTAAAAAAATCATCCTGGGAGAGTGAAGACAAAATATCTCCCATTTAAAAGTGTTGGAAAAGAAGAGAAGCAAGCAAAAAACACTGATTAGGGGAGACAGTGTAGTAGGAGGACATCAGAAGTGTACATAATCACAAATCCAAAAATAAAAATATATATATAAAAAAAAGGAATGGTGCCAGGCACGGTGGCTCATGCCTGTAATTCCAGCACTTGGGAGGCTGAGGCAGGGAGATTGCCTGAGCTCACATGTTCAAGACCAGCCTGAGCCAGAGAGAGACCCCATATCTAAAAATAGCTTGGCATTGTGGCAGGTGTGTGTAGTCCCAGCTACTTGGGAGGCTGAGGCAAGACAATCACTTGAGCCCAGAGTTTCAGGTTGCTGTGAGCTATGATGCCATAGCACTCTACCAAGGGTGAAAAAATGAGACTCTGTCTCAAAAAAAAAAAAAAACAAAGAAGGAATAGTTAAGTAGATGAAACCCTCCTGAATGGTTGATTAATATGATGATACAAAAGTGCCAATTGGATTAAAGAATGGAAAGATCATTGGTCTCTTTGTCAAAAGAAGTTTAAAAATTTTTTTTCTTTGTTAAATCATAACTGTATACATTGATGCATTTATGGGATACAATCTGCTGATTTTATATACAATGTGAAATGCTTACATCAAACTGATTAACACAACCATCACCTCCCTTATTTGTTGTGGTGAGACAATTATAGTCTATTTTTAATAGTTTCAAAATGTACCATTGCATTATGCACATTAGGTGAGGTCCTACCATATATTCTTACTCCTCCTGGGCTTGAACCTTCCCTCCCTTCTCCCTCTTCTTCCTTCCTTCTTTCTGGACCATAGTTATATATTACCATTATATTACCATAGTTATATATCACCAATGTGTAGGTGATTATATATTGATTTCATAAGCATTGAGTACATTGGATACTTTAATTTCCATTCTTGAGATACTTTACTAAGAAGAATATGTTCCAGCTCCATCCAGGTAAACTTAAAAGACATGAAGTCTCCCTTTTTTATAGATGCATAGTATTCTATGGTATACATATACATTAATTTTTTAATTCATTCATGGGTCAATGGGCACTTGGGCAGTTTCCATATCTTGGTAATTATGAGTTGGGCTGCAATAAATATTCTGGTGGAAATGTCTTTTTGTAAAATTATTTTTGATCATCTAGTTATATACCTAGTAGAGGAAATGCAGGATCAAATAGCAGGTCTACATTTAGTTCCTTGAGTATGCTCCAAATTTCTTCCCCAAAAGGCCTCATTAGCTTGCATACCTACTAGCAGTGTAGAAGTGTTCCCTTCTCTCCACTTACATGTCAATATTTATAGTTTTGGGATTTTGTGATGTGGGCTAATGTTGTTGGAGTTGGATGATATCTCAAAGTGGTTTTGATTTGCATTTCTCTGATAATTAAAGATAATGAACATTTTTTCATGTGTTTGTAGGCCATGTGCTTGTCTTCAGAGAAGTTTCTGTTCAAGTGTTTTGCCCATATAGAAATGGAGTGATTTGTTCTTTTATTATTGATTAGTTTGAGCTCTCTGTGGATTCTAGTTATCAGACCTTTGTTGGAAGAATAATCAGCAAAAATCTTCTCCCATTCTGAAGGATGACTGTTTGCTTCACTTACGGTGTCCTTGGCTGTGCAGAAGATTTTTAGTTTGATCAGATCCCAGTAATACATTTTTGGTGTTTCATCAATTGCCTGGGAGTTCCTTCTGATAAAAAGTTCTCCTAGGCCACTTTTTTCAGGTGTTTCCCCTGTACTCTCTTACAACATTTTTGCAGTTTTGTGTCTTAAGTTTAAATCTTTTATCCAGGGAGAATCTATTTTTGTTAATGGTGAAAGGTGAGGGTCCAGTTTCAGTCTTCTATAGGTTGCCAGCCAGTTCACCCAACACTGTTTGTGAAATAGGGAATTTCCCTCCTCCCCCCCCCCCAGTGAATGTTTATTATGGGCTTATCAAATATCAAATGACAATAAGTGGCTATAATCATCTCTTGGATGTCTATTCTGTTCAATAAATCTACCTCCCTATTTTTGTGCCAATACCAAGCTGTTGGGATTACTTCAGATTTATAGTATAGCCTGATGTCTGGTAATGTAATACCTTCTGATTTGTTTTTATTTCTGAGTAATGTATTGGCTATTCAAGATTTTTTCCTGAATCCAAATAAATCTAAGTTTTTTTTTTTTTGAGACAGAGTCTCACCATGTTGCCCTTGGTAGAGTGCCATGGCATCACAGCTCAGAGCCACATCAAACTCTTGGGCTTAAATGATTCTTTTGCCTCAACCTCCCCAGTAGCTGGGACTATAGGCATCTGCCATGAAGCCTGGATATTTTTGTTTTGTTGTTGCAGTTGTCATTGTTTTGCTGGCCCAGGCCGGGTTTGAACCCAACAGCCTCGGTGTATGTGGCAGATGCTATAATCACTGTGCTATGGGCACCGAGCCCAAAGTACTATTTTTTCAAGTTATTTAAAGTATGACAATAGTGCTTTAATAGAGATTGCATTGAATCTGTAGATTGCTTTGGTTAATATGAACATGTAAAAAATGTTGATTTTTTTTTTTTTTATTGAATCATAGCTGTGTACATTAGTTCAATCATGGAGTACAGTGTGTGGGCTTCACATGCAATCTGAGATATTTTTATCAACCTGATTGACATACCATTCATGATATTTTCTCGTTTACTATATGAAAACATTTTTGATCCATATTTAGAAGTTTTCTCCTGACCCTTCGAATATGTACCACACGTGTAATCTCACCCTTTTTCCCATCTCCCCCCACCCTCTCCCTCCCCTTCCCTCCCTCTCCCCTTTCCCCAACTTCCTGTGCAATAAATGGGTTGCAGCCTTCACTTGAACGATAAAGAATTTGTCTCATATTAGGGGTGTATACATTGGATACTTTTTCTTCCATTCTAGAGATACTTTGCTAAGGAGAACATGTTCCAGCTCCATCCATGTAAAAATGAAAGAGGAGTAGTGAGGTTTTGGGAATGGCTTACTTTGGGAGGGGAAAGGTTTGATTTTTAAAAGAGCTCAAGGATCAACCCAGTGCTATTTCCTGTTATCAGTTGGAGGTGGGGACTCAGCTCGGAATTGTTAGGAATGTGTTGCCCTAAACCCTCAACCTCCTTTTCTTGTAGCAAGATCTGAGTACCCTGGTGGGAGCTGCAGAGTTGAAATCTTGGGTCTAGACAGGCCGGATGCCCTGGAAAACATGGGCAGTGGTGTTGGTGCTTCCCATCCGCACAGACACACTTGCTACTTCCTCCTCTTCATAACATGGTAGAGTCGGGCAGGAGTTCCTTTACATATGCGAGTCTTCCTCAGGATCCTGACCTGGGTTTTCTATGTGGCAGAACGTGTTGTTCTAAGACCCTGGATTCAGATGGCTCTGGCCCCTCTTTAGCAGCTTTGAGTGACCAGCTGCTGTGAAAAGTGTCCCTCCAGTGCCTGCATCTTTCCCCTCCTACAAGTACTGGGAGACTTGCCAACTGCCCTCTTACTCTTCTCGACCTTCACCTCCTTTTCTGAGGCCGAGCCATGGCCTCCCTGACTCCTAGACACTTGCTGTATTGCCTGGTGCCTCCTAGGGCAGGCAGCGTTCCCACCTGGGGGCTGAAGGCCTCCCCAGATGCTCAGGTGTAGAGAACCTGCACTTAGTAGAAGGCAGAGCTGCTGCACCTTGGTGCCTCCAGGGTCATCTGCAAAGGGCCCGCCTTACCCCTCCCTTCTTACAGGTCCAGGCTCCTGCCGGCCTGGGGTCCTGTGTGCTAACCAGCCTAAATACTTTTTTTTTTTTTTTTTAAGAGACAGAGTCTCACTTTATTGCCCTTGGTAGAGTGCCGTGGCGTCACACAGCTCACAGCAACTTCCAACTCCTGGGCTTAGGTGATTCTCTCGCCTCAGCCTCTCAAGGAGCTGGGACTACAGGTACCCACCACAACGCCTGGCTATTTTTTGTTGTTATTGCAGTTTGGCCGGGGCCAGGTTTGAACCCATCACCCTCGTAATATGGGGCCAGCACCCCACTCAATACTAAATACTTTCTTTTAAAAATAAACTAATCATGATAAAAGTTTTGCCTGTACATCATTGTTAAAAGTTATAAACCATACAGAAGTGGCATTATAAAACAGTTGGTAGAATGGCCTCAGAACTTCCCCAAGCATTAAGCCTTTGTCGGGTTTGAGTTTGACTAGCTGTGCGGTTTCTTGACCTGAGATATGCGAGGGCTCCTTGTCCCTTCCTCTTTGGCAGCTTGGCCTTTTTCCAGTCTTCGTTTAAAAAAAGAAGGAATTTGGGAATTGCTGTCTTAGTAATTTGGACTTGTTAAGGAAGGTAGAACATATGATCATGACTCCCGCCTTCTGCCAGGCATATCCATGGGTATTAGCTTTTCACTGGGCAGGAGGTGGGAAGTGGCCTTTCTCTAGCTCTGTTTCCTCAGGCTGGGAGCTGAGGCCGCTGGGCCTGTCCTGCAAGCTTTGTCTTTCACCTTCAAGGCTCTGTCTGCTGCTCCAGGACGTAAGGTAGTAGCACTGGCCTCTCCTTCCCAGGCACCCCTGTCACCTGGCTCCCATGGGAGGGTGACCCAGCAGCAGCCAGAGAACAGGTTTAGCAGAGAAATAAAATGATTCAGTCACCACAATGTAGGGAGGGAGCATGGAGAGCATGTTGACAGGTTTGGAGTCATCTTTTAATTGGAGTTACTTTTACACGCTGAGCAAGAGATTTCCATGGGATTCAAAAAAATATTCATTTCTCCTAAGTGCTTCCATGCAGGCCATACCTGTTTGGACTGCCTGCCTGTTTTCTGTTCATTTCCTTAGAACTCGGTCCACCTACTTTGTATCCTGTTCCCGTGACCACACTGGTGCTAAGGTTTTGTTTCTGCTGTGATCCATGGAGGCCTGAGTTTCTGAATTTGTATTTATGGTGGAATGCGCCAAGCAGTTAAACCGTAACTGTTTTTCTGTCTTTGGAACTGCAATTCTGTATTTCCAGTTTTGGAAACCCCCTTATCTCAGCAGAGTTAAAAATATTACAAGTCATTGATTCTGAAAATGTGTAAACAATAGTTCCTAAGAATATGCAGTTGGTAAAAAAAAGAACATGTTTTAATCATTCTTCTTCCTTATCCCTGCCCCTTTTAAAAAATAGACTTAATTTTTAAAGAGCAGTTTTAGGTTCACAACAAAACTGAACCAAAAGTACAGAGTCCTCCTCCCCTCAAGGTCTCCTGCCAGCTTGCAGGCCAGAGTGGTCCATTTGTTACAACTGACGGACCTACATTGACACATCATTACCACCCAAAGCCAATAGTTTACAGCAGGGTTCACTCTGTGTGGTACATTCCATGGATCTTGACAAATGTGTAATGACATATGTCCACCAATGTAGTCTCACAGAATCATTTCACTGCCCTAAAAGTCCTCTGTGTCCCATTTATTCCAACTCCCTTCCTCCAACTCCTGTAACCACTGATCTGTTTACTTTCTCCATAGCTTTGCCTAGAATGTCATATAGTTGGACCCATATGGTATGTAGCCTTTTCAGAATGGGTGCTTTCACTTAGTGATGACATTTAAGGATCCGCCATGTCTTTATGTAGCTGATGTCTTTTTGTTGCTGAATAAAGTCCCTTGCTTGGACATACCATGGTTTATCCATTTACCTACTGAAAGACAGCCTGGTTGCTTCCAAGTTTGGGCAGTTATGAGTAAAGCTGCTAAAAATAGCTGCGTCTGAGTTTTTTTGTGTAGACCAGTGTTTTCAGTTCATCTGGGTGAGTACCAAGGAGGACAGGCACCAATAATACATTTGTTTATGGAGACATGAGTACAGCAGAAGCATAGGTGGATTTGTGAATGGAGCCTGAATGAGCTGCAGACTGACACTAAACCTCTCACCAGGAACAGTGTGCTTCCTCGGTATGCCAAGAGGCCCAGGCCACCTGCCATCATCACTACAGGGATGACACTGTCATCAATCTAAGGGACTCTCTGTCCCCCTCTCACATCCTATGCTGTCTGAGTCTTATTTCTCTAACTTATAGCATTTCTTAGTATTTCTTACCTGTAAACCAGGATCCTACTGGCTGTCTACCAGAAACTCCCCTAATTTATGGACTTCAGGAGTATGGTGACCATTTGTGGCTCTGGTGTGCATGTTGAAGAGTTCCAGGATCCTGTTGCAGCTTCAGACTCACCCCAGAAAAAACTGAACCTATTTCTGGGGAGCTTAGTTGTTAGGATCCTTATCTTTAGAAACTCAGCACTCCAAGTAGGAAGTGACATTTAACAGACCCCACACCCATATGACTCTACCTATGAAAGTGTTTGTTGTTTTTAGTACCATAGTTATTGTAGTTATGAAGCCTTGTCATTAAAAGTACAGTTGCAGCAGTTTTATATATAATTTTTGAATTCCAAGAAGAACAAAAGAAACCTTTCAGTGGTATCTTTTTTTTTTTTTTTTGAGACAGAGTCTCACTCTGTCACCCTGGGTAGAACGCCATGCTGTCACAGCACACAGCAACCTTCAACTCTTGGGCTTAAGTGATTCTCTTGCCTCAGCCTCCCAAGTAGCTGGGACCACAGGCGCCTGCCACAATACCCAGCTATTTTTGTTGCAGTTGCCACTGCTGTTTTAGCTGACAACCCAGGGAGGGCCGGGTTCGAACCTGCCATCCTCGGTAAATGGGGCCGGCAACCTAACCCATTGAGCCACATGCATCGCCCTCAGTGGTATCTTATTATGTTGGAAACTTGCAGCCTGTTAGGAGGCTGCTAATTTGCACTGGTTAGTTAAGTTGCTGTGCAGAATCATGGTTTTACCTGTACCAAAGTTGGCCTGGGAAACCTTGGGCTCATTGTGAGAACAACCTGACCTGGTGCTGGTTTACTAGGAGTCCTTATTTGGGGATGATGAGAGCCACCTGCAGACTTTACCAAGGTGCCTTTGCACCTGGTGTGGCCTCCATGGAGGTGGGCAGACTGATGTGGATCCCTGAGCACCAGGAGCGAGCTTATTTCACTAAGTGTAATGTCTCCACACTTCATCTACATGGTACTGTGTTTCAGAATTTCCTTCCTTTTTAAGACTAATATTCCATTGTGTGTATATTCCACATTTTCTTTATCCATTCATCTGTTAGTGGGTGGATTGCTTCTACTTTTTGGCTTTTGAAGAGTGCAGCTATCTGTAAACAGTGGCATATAAATATCCCTTTGAGGTCTTGCTTTTAGTTCCTTTGGCTATAAACCTAGGGATGAAATTGCTAGATCAAGTGCTAATTTTATGTTTAATTTTCTTTTTTCCTTTTTTGAGAAAAGGTCTTGCTAGATCATCTAGGTTGGTCTCAAACTCCTGGGCTCAAGCAGGAGCCTCCCTCCCAAGTAGCTGAGACTATAGGTGTGAGCCACTGCGCCCAGCTTCTTTAATTTTTTAAGGAATCACCAGACTGTTTTCCATAGTGGCTGCATCTTATGTTCCAGCAACAGTGCGTAGTGGTTCCAGTTTTTCCACATCCTCACCAACACTTGTTACTTTTTGTTTTTGATGATAGCTATCCTTATGGGTGTGAGAGGGATTACCTTTGTTTTTAATACAGTGTGTCTAATTGTAAGTTTATATGATTTAACTTTTTAATAATGGCTATTTTTAAGAGCAAGCCCAGGAAATTTTTTAAAATTTCACAGCTACCTGTCATGAGTTGGTGTGAGCCTGCTCAGTGCACCTCTGGTCGCAGCCTCCAAAAGTCAGAGTGTGCTGTGGCACCCTCTGGAGTTCTTTTTGGCATCCATTTTTTGCCAGCTAGTAAAGTGTAAATGCTTTACTGTCCTGCAAATATGTATTCCAGTACTATGGGTGGAGAATATGTGTTCTCATTTTTTAAAAAGTATTGTTTCCTTTAGGAGGTACACACTGAATTAGATGAACACTTCAAATAACGAAGTGTGTAAGCCCTCTGGGATGTTGGAGGAAAGTTCAGTTTTTTTGTGTCTGTTCCAGAGTCCTTGGAGCTGCTGTGAGGACCGGCAGAGCCTCTCCCATGTAGCACTAGCCTTTGACAGTTACCCAGTGCTCTGTTTCCTGTACCCCCTGTAGCTCTCCTTCTACTTTTGGCTCTCTCCTTGGCATTCGGTGCCTGAGACACCTTATGCACTCCAGAAAATAAATTGTTTCTAGAGAGACTCAGTGTTGCCCATGCTATGGATGCTACTTGGCATTGTCCTGTGATCCAAGTAACGTGTGTTCTGGTGCATAGACAGTTTCACATCCAGGGAGATTGGGGATAGGGGGAGCTTCCAAGGAAGCCTGGAGAAAGTCTATGTAACTGGCTCACAGACATGTCTGGCCACATTTTGGTCGCCTGCTGGTCGTCATGGCAGAAGGAAGGATAGCACTGTGTGTGTGAGTGGGGCGCCACCTGGCAAGTCTGATGCCTTTGCATCTGACAGGCGGGGAGCCTGTTCTCTCTACCAGTGCTCTTTGTGGCTGGTGTGTGCAGCTGATGGCTGACATCAACCCTTCCATCACATTTTTATTTGGCATGTTTATTCTTGTTAAGTACTTCATTAGTTTTTTATGAGTTTAGAAGTGCAGAAATCCAAGGAATCTGCCCCTTGACTTAGTTTCTTACTGGAGCAAACAAAAGGCTACTGACTCAACACCAAGCAGGGGAGCAGTCTGAGAGGGACCCTCTCTCCATCTGTAACCCCCTTGGAATGTCAATTAAAATGGGCTTTTGGAATACAGGGAAAGGGGAAAGGGAGGAGAGAGGTGGGGGGAGGATGGGTAGAGGGACGGCAATTAGTGGGAACAAACCTACGGTGCATCTTAGCGGGGTACTGGCAAAACTTATTAAAGGTAGAGTATTAATGTCTTTATATAGTGATTAAGGAAATGCCATGAAGGCTATCTGTAACAGTACGATCAAAATATTTCTGAATGTATATGAATAGTGCCCTGTGATTGCACCAATGTACATAATTATGATTCAATAAAATTATTAAAAAAA
>CAUYON010051952.1:0-19329 GCA_963573935.1 Arctocebus calabarensis
TGCAACCAAAAAATGGCTGGGCGTTGTGGTGGGCGCCTATAGTCCCAGCTACTTGGGAGGCAGAGGCAAGAGACTCGCTTGAGCCCAGGAATTGGAGGTTGCTGTGAGCTGTGATGCCACAGCACTCTATCCAGGGTGACAACTTGAGGCTCTGCTGTATCTAAAGTTGACCAGGAACAGATGATCCCATCTCTCAGATGAGAAACACGACTCCTTTTCAGACCTGGAATGTGATTCAGACCTTTAAGTTGTTCAATCATTAGTTCCGATAATGTAAAATACACAACAAAAGCATAAAATATTTACATGTTGGCCTCTTGATTTTCCCCAACAAACCACATTATATTCTATCCAATTTAATTACCTGGAAGGTTATAATTTTTTACTTGTCTTGAAATAATTAAGGTTTTTTTTCTTTATTTCCTTTCACAATTAATTCCCAACCTAGAGCCATGAAGTGGTCAATTAGCTCAACTAGAAATTAAAATTTGGTGCATCTATTTTATGGTTGATGGTATTACATTTCTCAGAGCTGGACTACAGATTTGCTTGGCTCTGTCACACAAAGAGTCCTTGGCAGAGATGGGCCTTCCTTCCTAATGATATGCTTTCCAGCTATGAGTTGTTAAATTCTTGAGAATGAAGTTAGTATTGAAGACAAAAGTAGAAATGAGACAAATTCACCTGTGTCTTAATTAGGTGATACTCAAGAAATACTCCTTGGGAAATATAATAACTTTTCCTTCTTCTTCATTTCTTTCCTTTTTTTTTTTTTTTTTTTACCTGTAATACATAAGCCTGTTCAGTTTTGCCTAAACACAAGTTCATAATAAATTTTTGTGGATAAAGGGAAGCATGGTTGAGCCAGGCTCAGGCAGGCAGGGTTTGCCGGCTATGTCCACACCATTCAAGAGTCCAAAACTTGGGTGGCGCCTGTGGCTCATCAAGTAGGGCGCCAGCCCCATATACTGAAGGTGGTGGGTTCAAACCCGGCCTCGGCTGAACTGCAAAAACAGAAAAATAGCTGGGCGTTGTGGTGGGTGCCTGTAGTCCCAGCTACTTGGGAGGCTGAGGCAAGAGAATCACCTAAGCCCAGGAATTGGAGGTTGCTATGACCTGTGTGATGCAACGGCACTCTACTGAGGACGATAAAATGACACTCTGTCTCTACAAAAAAAAAAAAAAAAAATTCAGTCCAGTATTCAGTTTAGAACTGAAAAAAGAAGTATTCATATAATATAACAAAATGTTAAGGTTTGACTAACTGGCTGGTAGGCATATAGATCTATATTATTTCTACTACATTTCCAAACATTTGAAATAATTCATTAGATATAAAGTCATATGTATTCATTGTAAAAAATAGTTTAGATATTGCAGAAAGGCACACCCATAATCACATAATCCAAAAAAATAATAACTGTTAACATTTTGTTGCCTATCCAGACCTTTTTTTTTTTTTTGGAGACAGAGTAGAACGCTATGGTATCATAGTTCATAGCAACCTCAAACTCTTGGTCTCAAATGATTCTCTTGCCTTAGCTTCCCAAGTAGCTGGGACTACAGGTGCCCTCCATAATGCCGAGCTATTTTTAGAGACAAGGTCTCACTCTGCCTCACGCTGGTCTCAAACCTGTGAGCTCAGGCAATCCACCCACTTCAGTCTCCCAGAGTGCTAGGATTATAGGTGTGAGCCACCATGCCTGGCCGTATCCAGACTTTTCTCTAAGCATACACATATATACACACACATTTCTTTTTTTTTTTTTTTTTTTTTTTTGACAGAGCCTCAAGCTGTCATCCTGGATAGAGTGCTGTGACATCACAGCTCACAGCAACCTCCAATTCCTGGGCTCAAGCAAGTCTCCTGCCTCTGCCTCCCAAGTAACTGGGACCACAGGCGCCCGCCACAATGCCCGACCATTTTTGGTTGCAGCCATCATTGTTGTTTGGCAGGCCCAGGCTGGATTTGAACCCGCCAGCTCAGGTGTACATGGCTGGTGCCCTAGCCCATTGAGCCACAGGCACCGAGCCTATATTTCTTTTTTTTTTATCTTGAGACAGAGCCTCAAGCTGTTGCCCTGGGTAGAATGCCATGGCATCACAGCTCACAGCAACCTCCAACTCCTGGGCTCAAGTGAGTCTCCTGCCTCCTCCTCCCAAGTAGCTGGGACTACCGGCCCCCACCGCAATGCCTGGCCATTTTTTGGTTGCAGCCGTCGTTGTTGTTTGGCAGGCCCGGGCCAGATTCGAACCCACCAGCTCAGGTGTACCTGGCTGGTGCCTTAGCCGCTTGAGCCATAGGCGCCGAGCCATACACACATTTCTTTAAAAGCAAAGGAAAACATTTCATCATTTTATTTTCCATTTTATTTAATATATTGTGGAAATCTTGATACATCTACATTGATCCACAAAGAAATTTTAATGACTGTATAATATTCCTTCCTATGTCTAAATAATAATTTAACTGGTCCATATTGATGCACATTTGGGTTGTTTATAATTTTTTGCGATCATAAATAATGCTTTGGAAAATAACTCAACACATAAATATTTTCTCTGATTATTTCCTTAGGGAAATTCCTAGGAGTGGGAATTTGGGTCAAAAAATATTCAGGCTTGGAGCCTAAAGCTCAGCAGTTAGGACACCAGCCACATACACCAGAGCTGGCGGGTTCGAATCCAGCCTGGACCCACCAAACAACAATGACAACTACAACCAAAAAATATTTGGGCACCTGGAAGGCACCTGTAGTTCCAGCTACTTCTCCTGAGGCAAGAGAATCCCTTAAGCCCAAGAGTTTGAAGTTGCGGTGAGCTGTGACACTGTGGTGCTCTACCAAGGGCTACAAAGTGAGACTGTTTCTCAAAAAAACAAACAAACGAACAAACTTCAGGTAGCCCCCATACTCAGTGGTTACAGTGCCCACCACATACACCAAGGCTGGAGGGTTCAAACCTGGCCTGGGCCAGCTAAAATCAACAATGACAACTGCAGCAACAACAACAAAAAAATAGTCATTTCAAACAAATTTTTTTTTTGGTTCAGTGCCCATAGCTCAGTGAGTAGGGCGCCAGCCACATACACCAAAGGTGGTGGGTTCAAGCCCTGCCCAGGCTTGCTAAACAACAACAACAACTGCAACTAAAAAGTAGCCAGGCATTGTAGCGGGCACCTGTAGTCCCAGTTACTCTGGAGGCTGAGGCAACAGAATCGCTTAAGCCCAAGAGTTTGAAGTTGCTGTGAGCTGTGATGCCACAGCACCCTAGTAAGGACGACATAGTGAGACTCTGTCTCCAAAAAAAAAAATTTCTTTTTTTAGGCTTGGTGCCCATAGCTCAGGGGTTAGGGCGCTGGCCACATACACCAGGACTGGCACGTTCAAACCTAGGCTGGGCCTGCTAAACAACAATGACAACAATAACAACAAAAAAGCCAGGCATTGTGGCGGGCGCCTGTAGTCCCCGATACTTGGGAGGCTGAGGCAAGAGGGTAGCTTGAGCCCAGAAGTTTGAAGTTGCTGTGAGCTGTGACACCCCAGCATTCTAGCCTGCGGCAACAAAGTGAGACTGTCTCAAAAAAAAAAAAAAAATGGAGGGCAGTGCCTGTGCTCAAAGGAGTAGGGCACCAGCCCCATATCCCGGAGGTGGTGGGTTCAAACCTGGCCCAGAACTGCAAAAAAAAAAAAAAATTTTTTTTTTTAATTAAAGATGGGATGTTGCTATCTTTTCCAGGCTGGAGTACAGTGGCTATCCATAGGCCTGGGCACAGTACATTGTAGCCATGAACTCCTGAGCTCAAGTGATCCCCCTGCTTCAGCCTACCCGTAGCTGGTACTACAGGCATAAGTCACTGGGCCAAAATATGCACTTTTTAAAAGCCAAGACTGAGATTTTTTTTTTTTGAGACAGTCTCATTATGTCGCCCTCGGTAGAGTGCTCACAGCAACCTCCAACTCTTGGGCTTAAGCAATTCTCTTGTCTCAGTCTCCCGAATAGCTGGGACTACAGGTGCCTGCCACAATGCCCAGCTTTTTTTGTTTTTTTTTTTGCAGTTGCCACTGTTGTTTTAGCTAGCAGGAGCCAGGTTCGAACTTGCCACCCTCGGTATATGGGGCCAGTGCCCTACCCACTGAGACACAGGTGCCACCCATGAGTTTTATTTTTATTTTAAAATAATAACTGTGTGCTTGCTTCTGCAGCACATGTATTAAAATTGGAACAATACAGAGAAGATTAGAATGGCCTCTGCACAAGGATGACATGCAAATTAGTGAAGCGTTCCATTTTTAAAAAATAAAATAATAGATTTATTGCAATGTAATTCACATCATAAAATATATCATTTTAAAGTGTACAATTTAGGGCAGTACCTGTGGCTCAGTGGGTAGGGTGCCAGCCTCATATACCGAGGGTGGCAGGTTCAAAGCTGGCCCCAGCCAAACTGCAAAAACAACAACAAAAAATAGCCGGGCCTTGTGGTGGGCACCTGAAGTCCCAGCTACTCGGGAGGCTGAGGCAAGAGAATCACCTAACCCCAGGAGTTGGAGGTCGCTGTGAGCTGTGTGACGCCACAGCACTCTACCCAGGGTGATAAATTGAGACTGTTTCTAAAAAAGTAAATAAATAAACTGTACAATTTAGTGGGTTTTTGAGCTCTACTGTTTAGTAATTTTGTAGATTTTACTATATTCAGAGTTGTGCAACCATGACCATTAGTTCCAGAAAACTTTCATCATTCCAAAAAGAAACCCTGAACTACTTAGCAATTGCTCCTCCTTCTGACCAACACATCCCCAACCCCAACCCTAGACAATCACCAGTCTACTGTCTGTCTTTATGGATTTGCCTATTCCAGATATTTTATATAAATGAAATAATTATTATTTATAGTAGCCAAAAAGCAGAAATAAACTAAAGGGTCATTAAGCAGGGTAGGTAAACAAAATATGGTATATAATGAATAGTAATGGATTATTACTCATCAATAAGAAATGAAGAACTGATACGTGCTGAGCGTCGCTGAGCTTTGACAATATTTTGTTACATCAAAGAACCCAGTTGCAAAAAACAACATATTATATGATTCCATTTATATAAAATATCTGGGATGGGCAAAGCATGAGATTAACAATAATAACTAATAATAAAATAAAATAATTTAACAATCTGCTATAATAAAAGTTATAGGAATGTAACCTTTCTCTCAAAATGTCTTATTATTCTGCATTCACCTATTTTCAGACCATGGTAACTAAAATCACAGATAAAAGGGACCACTGTACTAGTACCAGTTATCAGGCTGTATTAGCGCCAGAAGAAGAAACTTCCAGAACTTGTGCTTTGCAGGGCCTCCTGGCTACCTGAATGATACGTAGTCCTCCTGATATCGTTTGCCATTTGTGTTCAAAGGATGTCCATTCTAATGTTGCTTCTTCCCTGCAGCAGTAACAGCCAAATGAAGAAGCGGCCAACATCTGCAGTGGGCTACAAGAGGCCTATCAGCCAGTATGCTCGGGTTGCCATGGCAATGGGGTCCCACCCCAGGTACAGGGTAAGCAGCTGGGAAGTAGAAGCAGGGAGGGGAGAAAGAGCCCGAGGGAGGGAAGGCTCAGGACCCCCACGACCTCTAACAGCCTCATCACCTTGCTACGCCTAAGATGTGGTAAAAGACACAGTCACTGGGGCTGCTAATTACATCTGGCATGATGTTCCCATCACAGGCTGAAAACATCATGTTTTTGGAGTTGGACGTGTCCCCTCCAGCTGTCTTCGAGATGGAATTCTCTCATGACCAAGAACAAGACCCTCGTGCACTACACATGGAGAGGCTTATGCGGCTGGACAGCTTTCTGGAAAGACCTTCCACATCTAAAGTCCGAAAGTCCAGATCCTGGTCAGTGCCACCGTGGTCAGTGTGAGCATTGGCTGCGGGAGGCAGTGGAACTGCAGGCACTGGTTGAGGCTGAAGAGGGTCTTGGTTGTGCCCCAAAGGGCATGGAGGGTGAGGGGTGACTGGCGCTGTGAGAGGGTTCCTACAGCATTGGGATGAGAGAAAGGCCTCCCTTTCCTATTTCCTGCCCTTCCCTAACCTCCCCGTTCACCTGCCTCGTCTCCCCCCACCCAGGTGCCAGAGTCCTCAGCGGCCTCCACCCTCCACCACACACGTCCCCCTGGCATCTGCTTGTCCGCGCCCTGCGACAGTGGTGGACCACGAGTGACAGTGACAACCTCCACACCAGGCTGCCCACCCGATGGACTCCTGGGGTGGGGTCGCCGGCCCCGGCTCATCTCACCTGCTGCTCGCGTGTGCGTGCGTGTGCATGTGCGTGTGTGTGCGTGTGAAGGGGTGAGGATCCGGCAGACAGCGTCTCTGCCTGCTCTTCGCCACCGCCTTTATTTAATTCATGTTATTTATTCGTGGAGCTCAGTTTGTGTGTGGGAGACGCGTGGCCCAAGCTGTCTGGGCCTGCCGTGGTCACTGCGTAGCCTCCTTTCCTTCTTCTGACTTTAGTCGCCTCCCTGTCAGACCTCAGGCTTCCTCCGGTGTCAGCTGCCCCCGGCAGGGAAGGTGGCCCGTGCCTGAGAAGACAGTCCCTTTTCTACCCCTCTCACTCCGTCACCTCCATCTCCTCCCATGCTGACGGTGAGCAGCCCCTAAGCACTTTCTGGGACCAGAAAACTGCTCAGCATCCACTGAGGACAAGAGACATCCTGACCGTGCTGGTCCTGTGCTCCCAGTGGACAGAGCGAGCCCCTCTCCACTTTCTGGGCCTCAAATAACCTCTTTCAGCCTCTCAGACTCCTTTTCATGGATGTAAACGACCTCACCAACACGGCCCGAGCTCTTCAGCTTTGGCAAGAACTCACGGCTTCCCAAACTCTGCCTCCTGCCCGCCTTCCCAGCCCCTGTTGGTTACTGCAAACCAGCCGGTTGCTGCCGCACTGGGACTTGCAGGAAATGGAACAACCATTGAGACAACCTGGACAGTCATCAAGGGAAGTCCCGCCTCTAGGTCTCTGTTTCTGTCCCCTCCGAGAAGAAACTGGTCAACAAAGCATGGAGCTGAGTCCCCGTTTTTGAGAAGCTGCTCCTTCTGCATTGATCATTTCTCCCTGCGCTTGCCCAGATCCCTGTTCACAGAGGGAGGAGTCAGTGTCACTGCACCCCTGACTGAATGAAGGTATCAAAATCTGTTGCTTTCCCGCCATTTAGCACAGGAAACAGAACCAGGCACGATCTTTTCCAGCTTTGCCTATTACCCCTGTTTCTGAATCACATTTTGGGGGGAACTCTTTTGATGAAAACTGATCCTTTCTTCACCAGTTGTGCAAATTAGTCCCTAGAGGGGACTGCTCACCTTCCCTTGTGACAATCCAAAATGTCTCCAAGTGTCTCAAGTGATAAGTAAATTTCTACAAAAAGGAAAAAAAGATGAGCGTTCATTGACTTACTTTTAAAGTACCTTATTTTGGTGGAGGGGTGAAGAGGTAATCACAAACACGAACACATGAGTTAGGATTTCAAATGCCCTAACAGTGGAGTCTCTAATTCCTAGAATATGGGTACCTTTGTCACTGGGGGAAAGACACGAGACTGATAGATCTGCCTGCAATTTGGTGTGTGGGAGGTGACCGTGGGGGTTATTCGCCTTCCTTCAAGAAATGAACCCTTCTCACATCTTTCAAGTCTTGCTCTGAGGATCCAGCTTTGGTGTGGTTTAATTCAGTGATGCTGTCATTTCTGCTGTCATTACAGGACTACATGCTTGAGCCACCCAATTGCCATTTGCTCCTGTCCTTCAAGGAAATCACAATTTTCATCAGAGCCCAAGAGATTATTTGAGACTCAGGATTCAGATCAGAGGTTCGGCTGTGGCTGGGACAGAAGTTGTGTTTAGAAATTCCCCAGGTGGCCTGGGCACAGGGAGACGTCCTTGGCTGCATAGAGCTGCCCCTCCCACTGACCTCTTTCTGGTGTGTGGACGAAGCAGCACGTATCACCCCATTCGTCACTTGGACACATTGACCCTACATTGTCTTGTCACTCCTCCCTCACAGTCTTAGAGCACAAAATACCCTCTTTGCCACCCCAGTCTGAGGGCTGGGCCCAAGGTACGGTCAGAGGAACAGCTTCTGCCTGCAGTTTTGTGTAGGTGTGTATGTGTGTGCGTGTCTGTGTGCGTGTTTACCTCCAAGGGGACACTCTATTCTCAGTGTAAAACATGCTGGGAACAGGGCCACCAGGGGTGGCTGGATCTCAGTCTCTCTGTCTTTCTCTCTTTTTCCTTTTGATGTATCAAACATTTGATTGACAAAGTAAGGGCCCCGTTAGGACCAAATTTCCATGTCTGTTGCTCTGGTCTTTATTTAGGACAGCAGTTAATGCAGTGGCCCATTCTTGTCACTCTATACATATGACTATACGGGACATATGTAATATATAAATATATATATAAAACATTACCCTCTGTCCCCTGGCTTAGGATGGTGGCCTCTCTGTTGAACTGAAATGCACCTGCAGTTCGGTGTTACCAGCAGCCTGCAGGCCCCACTTTGTTCCAGTTAACACGGTCGACAATAAAGGAATGAGTATGTTACCAAGTCAGTTGCCTGCCTTCTCTTCCCTTTGTTTCTTCCTACTACTACTCCCTTTTTCATTTTTTTCTCTTCTCTCTCTCCCTTGTTTTGTCCAGGAGAGATTCAAGTGTATTTGGAGCCCAGCTAAAGCTATCAGCACCTTGGAAAAGAACTGGCTGCTTAATAAAAAGGGATCTGTTTGTCCAGCAGGGCTGAGGGGCAGGTCTCTGGCTCTAGTCAGGAGTCTGTACAAGGCCTGTGGCAGCAGCTGTTTGTGTTTTAGGCAAGCAATCCCAACCAGTTAATTCTGCGCTATTAGCACATCTCAGAACTGTCAATGTCATACCCTCTCTGTCCCTCATTGATCAGCCAAGAGAGAAAATACCGTGAAGAAAAGAACACGTGTAAAGCACACAAATGTGGCTGGCCCATGGTGGGTGCTGAATTACAGTAACTTCAGAGACCACCGTCTCTTTATCCCCTCTTCCCAGGGCCTCTTTTCGCTCCCCCTGGGGTCTCAGTTCTGGCTCCTTCCCTGCAGCCCAGGGGTCTTAGAGGAAATGAAAAGCAGTCACTGCTAAAAACATACACAAAGCCTTGAACCCTGGCTCCTAGGGGAAGACTGAGGTTTGGTGCAAAAAAAAAAAATAAGCAATAAGCTCAGTGCCTGTAGCTCAGTGGCTAGGACGCCAGCCACATACACTGGGGCTGGCAGGTTCGAATCCAGCCTGGGCCTGCCAAACAACAATGACAACTACAACCAAAAAAATATCCAGGCATTGTGGCAGGCACTTATAATCTCAGCTACTTGGGAGGCTGAAGGAAGATAATCGCTTAAGCTCAAGAGTTTGAGGTTGCTGTGAGCTATGACACCACGGCACTCTACCCAGGGCAACAGCTTGAGTCTCTGTCTCAAAACAAAAACAAAAACCAAGCAATAATAAGCCAGTGGTTTTGGTACTGGTGGTTTACTTGGAGGGACTTCCTACCTCCATGCCAGGCTCTCACCCTGAGCTCTAGCAGGGTTCCATGGCTGGAGTGGCTCTGCTGTGTGACAGGCTTGTGTGAGGGGCTGTGTTAGGTGCCTCACACCTGTGCGTCTGCACACACATGCACACACCTGCTCATTTCATCCTCCAGGGGGAATTACATCACTGTAAACCAATTATCTGGTTTACAGATAAGAGGAAGGAAATTAACCAACTTTGCTAATGACACAGTTAGTGATGGAGCTGGACTCTCAAGCCCACGTCCTTTTCCTCTGTGCTCAGGAAAACTGACAACCACCCTACATGTTTCAGTCACAGAGGACAGAGTGGTTTCTCTCAGGGGACATGACTGGGAATAAGATCAGATCCTCAGACTCTCACCTAGAGAAGTCCACTCGTTCTTCCATTGGCAGTGGAACCACTCTATGGGTCTGAGAGATGGTTTTCTAGAGTCCCATGGTAATAGCCAGAGGGTGGAAACTCTCTCTTGGCCCAGGTCTTTTGGTTCTTCATTGTTAGACAGGTTATTGATAAGGAAGCTGCCCTGTCCCACTGCTTCATCCCAAACTGGACACCTGTCTCCACGGTTACTTTGTTCTGTTCTCAGAGCCAAGTGCTAGGGTGTATGTTAGCAGGAACTCTTTTTTGTTTGTTTGTTTTCTTTTTTTTTTTTTTTTTTTGAGAGAGAGCCTCAAGCTGTCATCCTGGATAGAGTGCCACAGCATCACAGCTCACAGCAACCTCCAATTCCTGGGCTCAAGCAAGTCTCCTGCCTCTGCCTCCCAAGTAGCTGGGACCACAGGCGCCCACCACAACACCAGGCCATTTTTTGGTTGCAGCCGTCATTGATGTTTGGCAGCCTGGGCTGGATTCGAACCCGCCAGCTCAGGTGTACATGGCTGGCGCCTTAGCCTGCTGAGCCACAGGCGCTGAGCCGTTAGCAGGAACTCTTGACCACAGCTGAAGAGTCACTTAAAAATGAGCAAAATAAGGATCCAGAGGTGTGGTGTGATACCCAAGGGCCAGGACAGAACCAGGCCTCAAGAATGACCCACAATAGGAACTCAAACACAGAGAAGGCCCTTTCTGTTTCACCACATTTCTTTCTGGGTAGAATCCATGCTCCATCCTTAGCTCCTATAGTTCATGATGTAAAAAATACATTTGCCAGCAGCTCTGTCTTGTCCTGATCTGGAGAAACTTAGAGTCTCAGTCCCAATGCCAAATCCATGGGAATGGGACTAATTTATTGCATTGGGTCAGGTGGGTGAGAGCATGATACATGAACAAGACCTCCAAGAGTCTCACTGCTATAACCATGTGTATAGGGGAGGGCCAGGGTGGAAATAAAAGTATTTCCCAGAAAAGATGATGTGGGTAGGAGAGGGGGTAGAGCAGGATTTAGGAAGACTGTAGAACAGATGTTTTTGACCAGTGTGTCTGTCACCCAGGATGGCTTTAGAAAACTTCAGTCTGGGATCATTCTATTATTTTACCCTGGCCATTTTCTTATAAGAGTTATCTGCATCAAAATTACCATTCTCAGAGATTCTGCTTCTTTGGTTCAGGATAGACACATGTGGTAGACACTACAGGTTGCCCTTTCAATATCCATTCTTCCCTTCATCCTTATTTAAGAAATAATTTTCTTCAAGGAGGGCAGTGTGCCCAGGTAAAAATACTCACATTCCCAGACTCTTTCACAGCAGTGGGTGGCCATGTGACATAGTTTTGGCTAAGGAGATGTAAGTAAAAATCTGCCAGAGATTTCTGGAAAAGTTTTGCTTTCCTGATATAGACATTATCCGTTTCTCCTTTTTTATCTTTCTTCTTCCTACTTAGAACTCACATGCACCTCCTGGAAGTGCGTGCATTCATTCAGTAAGTTATCTATTGAGCACCTGTTATCTGCGTGCCCCAGGTACCATTCTGAGTGCTAGGAATAGTGCGATGAACAGAACAGACAGAAGTCCCTGTCCTCATGTTGCCTACATTCTAGAGTAGGGAGAAAGACATTACCAAGAAAAACATGCTGCCTGTCAGGTGGTGGGTAAGTACAGCAGAGAAAAACAGCACAGAGAAGGGCGATGAGGGATTCCAGGTATTGGTGTTTTTTCGAGGAGGGCAAGGAAGGAGTTGTAGTTTTTAAGCTCTCACTGAAAAGGTGACACTCAGCAAATACCTGAAGGAGGTTAGGAAGTGGGCCATATAGGTATCCAGGGAAGAAGGACTCCAGGAGAGGAAAAAGCAAATGAAAAGTTCACAGGTGGGAGTGCATCAGGCTTGTTCAAGAGCATCACTGTATAGGCGAGGCGTGGTGGCTCAAGCCTGTAATCCTAGCATGCTAGAAGGCTGACACAGGTGGATCACTTCAGCTCAGGAGTTCCAGACCAACCTGATCAAGAGTAAGACCCCATTTCTACTGAAAATATACAAGCTAGCCAGGCATTGTCTGGACAGGCACTTAGTCCCAGCTACTCAGGAGGCTAAGGCAAGAGGATCACTTGAGCCCAGGAGTTTAAGGTTGCTGTAAACTTTATCCAGGGGAACAACAACAAAAAAAATAGCGCCACATTGCAACCCTGAAGCAACAAGCATGACATGTAAAGATGATGATGTAGAAGGACCAGGAGACTCTGGACTTACAATGATACGAGACAAATCCCTATGGGTTCTAGCCAGTGCTAGGAGGATTTGCCAAGAATCTGCTTTGTATTTATTTTTATTTTTTTTTCACTTTTTGTTCTGAACTTCTTTTTTTAAAACTATATTCAAATTAATATCAGGGTGCAATATTTAGGTTACTCTGTGCTCACCTCAAATCTGCTTTTTATTTTTTTATTTTTTTTGAGACACAGCCTCAAGCTGTCACCCTGCATAGAGTGCTGTGGCATCTCAGCTCATAGCAACCTCCAACTCCGGGGCTCAAGCGAGTCTCCTGCCTCTGCCTCCCAAACAGATGGGACCACAGGCGCCCACCACAACGCCCGGCCAACCGGGCGTTTTGGGGTTGCAACCATCATTGTTGTTTGGCGGGCCTGGGCTGGATTCAAACCCCCCAGCTCAGGTGTATGTGGCTGGCGCCTTAGCCCGTTGAGCCACAGACATCGAGCCCAAATCTGCTTTTTAAATAAGCACTTCCGGGTGGCTCCTGTGGCTCAGTGGGTAGGGCACCGGCCCCATATACTGAGGGTGGAGGGTTTGAACCCGGCCCTGGCCAAACTGCAACAACAACAAAATACTTGGGCGTTGTGGCGGGCACCTGTGGTCCCAGCTACTCAAGAGGCTGAGGCAAGAGACTCGCCTAAGCCCAGGAGTTGGAGGTTACTGTGAGCTGTGATGCCACAGCACTCTACCGAGAGTGAAAAAGTGAGACTCTGTCTCAAATAAATAAATAAACAAGCACCACCATGTGGTTCAATGAACACTCACTGAAGTCTGAGACCCTTAATCCCAGACCTTAGTTATTCAGTCTTGTTCACAGCAAACTGCCCTTCTGCAAGCACCAGCACAGGGGCCTTCCGCCCATGTGAACACCAGGATTGTGCTCAAGGACGGTGGAGGCAGAGAGCATGAAGCCACTCCGGGACACCTTGTTCTCAGCCACATGTCCCTCCTTCCCTACGGAGTGGGGAGAGGCACTACTCCATTTGGGGTACAAAATGGAAATGATTTTTTGCTTGTACCAGCGCTTTTATTTTGCAATAAGGAAGAATAGGCCAAGAAAAGAAAATGATTTCTGGAAAGTCACACAAATGGCCAGCAGGCCAAGATGGGCCTGGAAGTTGGAAAGACTTATTCGTTAGAAGAATATTTTATATACACATACATATATATGTATATGTTAGAAGAATACTATATATACACATATATATACTACTATAGTATATACAAGAATACTATATATATACACACATATACCCCGTGGCCTCTCCTCACTCAGTAGGGAAGGAGGAACATGTGGCTGAGAACAAGGTGCCCTGGAATTGCCCTCTGCCTCCGACATCCTTGAATAGAATACTACATATAGATATACGTATATATGTATGTGTGTGTGTATATATATGTATATAGTATTCTTCTAACACACACACATATATATATATATATATATTTTTTTTCTTTTTTTTTTTTTTTTTTTGAGACAGAGTCTCACTTTGTCAGCCTGGGTAGAGTACCATGGCAACATAGCTCACAGCAGCCTCAAACTCTTGGGCTCAAGTAATCCTCTTGCCTCAACCTCCTGAGTAGATGAGACTACAGGCCCCTGCCAAACACCGGCTAGTTTTAGTAGAGACAAGGTTTATCTAGCTCTTGCTCAGGCTGGTCTTGAGCTGCTGAGCTCAAGCAATCTACCCACCTTGGCATCCCAAAGTGCTAGGATTATAGGCGGGAGCCACTGCTCTCAGGCCATTTATGGTTTCTGTTCTGTTTATTTTATTTTACATTAAAAGTAGCTTAAAAATCATGCCTATAATCCTAGCACTCTGGGAGGCTGAGGCAGGTGGATTGCCTGTGCTCACAGTTTTGAGACCAGCCTGAGCCAGAGTAAGACCCCGTCTCTAAAAACAGCTGGGTGTGGTGGTGAGTGCCTATAGTCCCACCTACTTGGGAGGTTGAGGCAAGAGAATTGCTTGAGCCCAAGAGTTTGAGGTTGCTGTGAGCTATGACGCTGCAGCACTCTATTGAGGGCAACATAGTGAGACTCTGTCTCAATAAATAAGTAAGTAAATAAATAAATAAATAGGCTTGGAGCCTGTAGCTCAGTGGCTAGGGCACCAGCCATGTACACCAGAGGTGGTGAGTTCGAATCCAGCCCGGGGCCTGTCAAAACAACAATGACAACTACAACAACAAAATAGCTGGGCATTGTGGCAGGTGCCTGTAGTCCCAGCTGCTTGGGAGGCTGAGGCAAAAGAATCACTTAAGCCCAGGAGTTGGAGGTTGCTGTGAGGTGTGATGCCACAGCAACAGCTTGAGACTCTGTTCCAAAAATAAATATGTAAATAAACAAATAGAATGACCTTTATAGCAAAAGGATCTAATCTAGGATCATAGGTTAGTTGTTAGTTGCACTTAGTTGTCATGTATCTTTAGTCTCCTATATAGAGTTCTTCACTTCATTCTTTACCTTAATGCCTTCAACACTCTTTAATATCACAGACCAGTTAATCTGCAGATGGTCTGGCTGATGCCTCCTTATGATCAGACTCAGCCCTCTCTGTGCTGCAGCTAATTTAGAAAAGCACAAGAGGATGAGAAAAGAAAGGATATGAACTGTCCCTATTCTAGGGATTTATGAATTGAATAGTCAGAAAGAAATTCTTTCTGAAAGCTAAAAGCAAAAACTCAGCACACTCATCACCATGCATAGTCATTGCACACGCATTTGGCTTCCATGTGGCACTGACAGTTGGCTATATCAGGAACCGTCTTCCATATGCTGCTAGGCACATCATCCAACTCCCTGGCCTCAGGCTCCTCACATTTAAAATAGTGATGTTCTTCCCCACTTCCAACCCCATCAGCAACTACTCACAGAATAAACAACCCTAGAAATGGAATGGGTTATTATTATAGCTGTGTCGGTTAGATATAAGATCAGCTGACTAATGGAGATCTAAAATAATTGGGACTTAAATAAGATACAAGTTTTATTACTCTCTGATGTAGTAATATGGGCCTAAGTGGACTAGGGCTGTTGTAGGGACCGGTAGGGCTATTCCATAGGATTTGAACCTGACTTTTTTCATCTCGTACCAGCATCTTTAGAATGTTGTCCTTAGGTCTCATCTCCTTATACAGCATTCCGGTCAGTGAAAAGGGAGAAAAGGAGAAAGTAGGGGGTGTGCGAGTTCCTTTGTGGGAACCTGGCAGTTGCATCCATCCCATTGGTCAGAAGTGACATGCTCACAACTAGGTTCAAAATGGGAATCTGAAGTCTTTCTTCTGGGTGGCTAATAATCAGGGGCTTTGTTCTGGCACATGTGTACGTGCTAGCCTTGCTCCTGTTCATAGTGCATACTCTTTGGGCTCTTCACAATGGCCTCTGCAAAGTCCAATCACCTTGTTCAGAGGCACAGCCAAGGTTTGCAGGACTTGGTGGGAGAAGGACCATGGGCAGGCTCTCATTAAGCAGAAGAATAAAAATTATGAAACAAAATTAGCTGTAAAAGGGAATTTTTATTCAGAATAAGAAAATAAATCATGGGTGGCATCTGTGGCTCAAAGGAGTAAGGCGCTGGCCCCATATGCTGGAGGTGGCGGGTTCAAACCCAGCCCCAGCCAAAAACTGCAAAAAAAAAAAAAAAAAAAAAGAAAGAAAAGAAATCACAAAAACTACATAATTTACAGGCTGTCAAATATAACAAAACAAAATGTAGAAAAATAACATAATTTTAATTAATTAAATACCTGACAGACCTCTCTAAAACTCTTTTCTCTACTTTTTCCAGCTGTGTACTTTTTGGCTTCTACATATAACAATTTTGTAATACTTTCTAGCAAGAAAAAATAAGAAAAGAAAAATAATCGAGGCTTGGCACCCATAGCTCAGTGAGTAGGGTGCCAGCCACATACACCGAGACTGGCGGGGTCAAGCCCGGCCCCAGCCTGCTAAACAACAATAACAACTGCAACCAAAAAATTGTTGGGCGTTGTGACGGGCACCTGTAGTCCCAGCTACTTGGGAGGCTGAGGCTGGAGAATCGCCTAAGCCCAAGAGTTTGAGGTTGCTGTGAGCTGTGACGCAACAGCACTCTGATAGCTTGAGACGCTGTCTCAAAAAAAAAAAAAAAATCAGCTGGGCAGTGCCTGTAGCTCATCGAGTAGGGTGCCAGCCCCATATACTGAAGGTGACAGTTTCAAGCCCGGCCTCGGCTGAACTGCAAAACAGAAAAATAGCTGGGCGTTGCGGCGGACACCTATAGTCCCAGCTACTCGGGAGGCTGAGGCAAGAGAATCGCCTAAGCCCAGGAGTTGGAGGTTGCTGTGAGCTGTGTGACGCCACAGCACTCTACCAAGGGCGATAAAATGAGACCCTGTCTCTACAAATAATAATAATAATATCTTCATATGTCAGCATTTGTGAAGAAGCATAATACACACAACAAACACATAGATATAACAGCTTATTTATTTATTTTTTGATACAGAGTCTCACTATGTCACACTCGGTAGAGTGCCATGGCATCACAGCTCATAGCAACCTCAAACTCCTGGGCTTAAACGATTCTCTTGCCACAGCCTCCCAAGTAGCTAGGACTATAGGTGCCCGCCACAACACCTGGCTATTTTTTTATTGCAGTTGTTATTGTTGTTTAGCAGGCCCAGGCTGGGCTCGAACCCGCCAGCTTCGATGTATATGGCTGGCACCTTACTCACTGAGCTATACACAGAGCCTATAATTTTTAAAATATTTTTTAATTTTAATATTTTTAATATGAATATTTTTAATATTATACTTTTAATATTTTTTGCACTTTATACTATTTTATTGGATAATAATAAAATGAGATTCCATGACAGTACAAAAACCTTCAAGACAATAAAGTATGATTGATTTC
Organism: Arctocebus calabarensis; assembly: GCA_963573935.1. Taxonomy (NCBI): domain Eukaryota; kingdom Metazoa; phylum Chordata; class Mammalia; order Primates; family Lorisidae; genus Arctocebus; species Arctocebus calabarensis. The sequence continues at coordinate 17,138 of CAUYON010051952.1, forward strand.
CTTCAGCTGATCTTTTAATATATTTTTTTTTGATCTTTTAATATTTTTACAAAATTATTCCTGAAACACAAGAATTCTGATAAATTTTCTTTTGCATCATTTCTATCAGAAATGGGGAAAAAATGGGGTGGGTGCAGTGGATCAAAAAAAGGGAAAAATGAATTGTGTTTACTTTGTCATGTATGTGCATTCCTGATGGAGGGATCTTTCACTTGAACAGGCATTGATGAGAACCAAATACTCCACTAAATTGTTTTACATGTCTGACAATTGGAAAAATCTTCTACAGGTTAGCTCTCGGCTCTGTAAATTTCAAAGCTTGTCTCTCCTTCACTACCCACCCAGGCCTAGTGCCAGTGCCAGGCACTGTAGGACTCTCTGTTATTACTTTATTATCTCTGTCCCTTTCTATTTTGCCACCAGATGAGTTGGTGGGCAGAGTGAGCAAGAGGACTATTCCTGGCAGTCATCCGTAAATACATCCTACTAAACTAGACTAAATGTGTCCAGCACTAAATTTCCCTTTAGGTAGATCCCCCAAATGTCCATGATACTGACGAAGTAGGAGTATAAAGAGACAGTGGTCTTGAGTGACTAAAATTAGAATATCTCAGTTTTAGTCTGGGCATGGTGGCTCATGCCTGTAATCCTAGCATTTTGAGAGGCTGAGGTGGGATGATCACTTGAGCTCAGGAGTTTGAGTTCAATACAGCCTGGGCAATATAGCCATACATTGTCTTCACAAAAGAAAAAAAAAAATTTTTTTTGAGACAGTCTCACTATGTCACCCTTGGTAAAGTGTTGAGGTGTCACAGCTCACAGCAACCTCAAACTCTTGCACTTAAGCAATTCTTTTGCCTCGGCCTCCCAGGTAGCTGGGACTAAGGTCCTCATCACAATGCCTGACTATTTTTGTTGTTATTGTTGTTGTCTTTGTTGTTTGGCAGGTCCAGGCTGGCTGAGTTCGAACCAGCCATGCGACTGGTGCTCTAGCCGCTGAGTTACAGGCTTCAAACCAAACAAATTTAATTAACTGTGTGGAATGGCAGGAACCTATAGTCCTCCTCCCTGGGAGGCTGAATCAGGAGGATTGCTTGAGGACAGGAGTTCAAGATTACAGTGAGCTATGATCATGCAATTGTACCATTCCAGCCTGAGGAACAGAGCAAGACCCTGTCTCTAAAAAATAGTAATAAGGCTGAGCCTGGCGGCTCATGCCTGTAGTCTAGCACTCTAGGAGGCCAATGTGGCTGAATTGCTAGAGCTCAGAAGGAATTCAAGACCAGCCTGAGTCAATGGAGATCCCGGCTCTAATAAAAATAGAAAACAAATACTAGTCAATTGTTATGGCAGGCACCTGTAGTCTCAGCTACTTGGGAGACTGAGGCAAGAGGATCACTTAAGCCTAAAAGCTTGAGGGTGCTGTAAGCTATGAAAGCATGGCACTCTACCGAAGGTGACTCAGTGAGACTTTGTCTCAAAAAAAGAAAGAGAAGAAAAATAAGCTTTGTGTGGTGGCAGGTGTCTGTAGTTCCAGCTACTCAGGCTAAAGCAAGAAGATTGCTTGAACCCAGGAGTTTGAGGTTGCTATGAGTTACGCTGATGCTCCAGCCCTCTAGCCTGGGGAAACAGAATAAGACTTGGTCTCAAAACAAAAAAAAATATATGTATATATACATATATACATGTGTGTATATAAATGCTTCAAAATGTATAAAGAAATTGAAAATTAAACAATACCTAGGTAATAGCCAGGCGTTGTGGTGGGCGCCTATAGTCCCAGATACTCGGGAGGCTGAAGCAAGAGAATTGCCTAAGCCCAGGAGCTGGAGGTTGCAGTGAGCTGTGTGACGCCACGGCACTCTACTGAGGGCCATAGAGTGAGACTCTGTCTCTACAAAAAAAAAAAAAAACACCTGGGTAAATAATTTTGATATTTTGATCCATGTATTTTGGGGACTATTAAGAATGGAGGTAGGCTCAGTGCCCGTGGCTCAACGGGCTAAGGCACCAGCCACGTACACCTGAGCTCGCGGGTTCGAATCCAGCCCAGGCCCGCCAAACAACAATGACGGCTGCAACCAAAAAATGGCCGGGCGTTGTGGCGGGCGCCTGTAGTCCCAGCTACTTGGGAGGTGGAGGCAGGAGACTCGCTTGAGCCCAGGAATTGGAGGTTGCTGTGAGCTGTGATG
>CAUYON010051956.1:0-21194 GCA_963573935.1 Arctocebus calabarensis
TATTCTTGTGCTATAATTGGGTTTTAGCCTTCATATGAAAGCTATAAATTAGATTCATAGTAGGGCTGAATACATTGGATACTTTTTCTTCCATTCTTGAGATACTTTGCTAAGAATATGTTCCAGCTCCATCCATGTAAACACAAAAGAGAGAATTTATTATAGAGAATTGTTAAGTAGGTAACTCCAATAGCAGATAGAGAACACTCTATATCATGGAGGTAGCATTTGCAGGAAGCAGCTACTTTCCCTTAAGACTGGGGAACAAAGGGATGAACTTAGAAGCATTCAAACAGAGCTTGGAGAGCTTTAGACCTCTGGCAAGAGGTGACTTTGGCAGTCTGGCACTTGTGTTTGGGGGACAGAAGGTAGAGGGTAATAACTGATTCTACAAATCTGGAAAAGCTGCAAATTAGACCCAACTACTTCTAGAAGAAATTTCTGGGATGAAAAAGAAACATTGGTTGTCACTGGTGATATGAAATCCACAGAAAGGCAATAGAAGGCAGAGAGGAAGGAGTTAAGACTTCTCTTCATCCTCCAGCCTGCAACCTCTCTCTATCGCCCCCTATTGGCAGAACTTCCTCCAGCTGACATGAACAAATGTTTTGCAGAGTTAGGGCTGTAGTATCACAAAGATGAATATAAAGTGGGATGAAAGGTGAGCAACAATAGCTTAATAAACGGAACAACACTTTCACTGGAATATATCTTGCTCTTGCGTGTTCTGAATCAAATTTTCCTAGAACGCTTAATCTGCAGATTGCATCTTCCCTTGTTTCAGGGAAATTCTCATGTCTTATGTCTTGGAAAACATTTCCTATTTAATATTTGGTAGTTCTTTACCTCAGTTACTAATTTTCTTTAGTTGGGTTATCTTTCTCTGCCTCCCATAACCTTTAGCTTTTTCTCTAATTGCTTTTCTTTGTGTTTTTCTTCCTTATCTCTGTGCTTATCTCAAGCTTTTTCTCTATCAGACTTTAATGATGTCTGATCTATCCTAGTTCTTGCTATTTCTCTTGAATGTTTCATCTCCATAATGTTATTTTTTTGGTCCTTAATTTGTTTCCTTAATTTTTTTCCTATAACCATATTTTGTTTTTAACACATTTTATGAAGTGGTTCTAGAGGGTGAAGCAATTTTTAGAAATTTCCTTCTATTTCTTGAGCAATATTTTATTCTAAGTCAGGCTCTTTCCCCCTCTTTTGCATCTGGTTTTATTTATTTATGTTATATTTTCCTTGTGTGGTTGCTATGCCATTTGGGTGGCTACTTCCAGACATTCTGTTTGCCTGATATATTGATGACTATTCTTCTATGTCTTGATTCTATTTTTGATTCTAATTTCTTCTTCTTCTTCTTTCTCTTCCTCTTCTCACTCCTGCCCTCCTCCTCCCCCTTCCTCTTCTCAACTCCCTCTTCTTCCTTCTTCCCCAACCTCATACTTTATCTCTTCACATTACTTGGTTCTCAGATTCTTTCCCTCATTTTCTAATTCTAACATCCTTGTCAGTCTTGGGTTGGTTTCAATTGGTTAATTAACCTCCTCATTATGAGTCATTTTTCTCTTTCTTTGGATGCCTGGCAGTATTTGATTGGTTGTAGACATTGTGAATTTCACCTTGTTGTGTCCTGGATATTTTTGTTTGCTATAAATATGTTGGAAATCAGTTAAGCTTCTTGGAAAGAACTTAATGCCTTTTGGTCTTCCTTTTATGATTTGTTAGGTGGGTCCAGACAGTGCTCAGTCTAGGGCTAATTGTCCACTACCCCTGATGCAAGACATTCCTAAGTTCCCTATGTAATAACCTCTAATTTACAAGTTTTTTTTTTCTGTCTGCCTTATGGGAATAGGTACTTGTTTTAGCCCTATTTGAATACTGGACATTGTTTTCCTCTTATCATTTCCAATTATCTTTCTAGCCTCAAGTAGTTTCTTCACATACCTGCATTGATCCATTACTGAATACTTGAGGAGACTCCTCTGTATACCACTGGGTTTCTCACGCTATACAGCTCTCATTTCTGTCCTGTGAGCACTAACTGCCTTGGAATTACATTTTTTTATATTTTGTATTTTTAATATCATCCAAATCTAAGTATCTTCTAATTTTCCTTGTGATATCATCTTTTCCCCATGATACATTTGGAACTGTGTTGTTAAATTTTCAAATATTGGGGAATTTTCCAGATATGTTTTTGTTTTTCATTTCTAATATGTTTTTGTAGTCAGGAAACATACTCTGTATAATTTTAATTTTTAAAAATTTATCAAGACTTGTTTTATGATTTAGCATATGTTCTATATTCTTGACTATTCCATGTATACTTGAAAACAATGTGCACCCAGGAGATGGTGTTTTATTAGATCAAGTTGTCTGACAATGTTTGGTGTCTTCTATGTCTCTACTGATTTAGGGACTGTCCCTATGTCCTGTCCTATCAATTACATATACAGTATAGTTGAATTCTCCAATAAGAACTATGGATTTTTTTTTTTTTTTAGTTTTTCTTTCAGTTCTATTTTCCATGTCATACTTCATGTAATGAAGTATCCTCTTGATGAACTGGCCCTTTTATCATTATGAAATATCTTCTCTATCCTTGGTAATATTTATTGTTTTAAAACTTATCTGATGCAAATATAGCCACCTCAATTTCATTTTGATTAGTTTTTCATGGTATATCTTTATTTATCCTTTTACTTTTAATTTACATGACTGTGATATGAGAAAGATACATAGGTACATATTATAAGCAATAGAACAGCCAATAAAAACATAGAAAATAATATAAAATTAAATGATATAATGGACAAATAATTAGACATTTAAAGAATTAAATTGAAATTCTGGAAATAAAAATATAAAAATTGAATTAAAACACAAAAGATGATTTAATAGATTAGACACAGCTGAAGATAGAATTAGTCAATTAGAAGGTAGGTCAGAAAAATAGCTAAGAGTGAATCTTAGCATGACAAAAATATGAAAAGTGAAAAAACAATATTATTATTAAACTTTTAAACTGAATTTCTGATAACATTCAGATGCTTTACCTTCTACAAAATGAACTTCCAAAAGCTCTACTTCGACTTTATGAATTAGATGAAAATATTGAGCCAGTACTGAAATTAACTGTTACTCTTTTCTATAAAGATTATCAACCATAATCTAACCAATATCTATCTTAATGAACAGTAGAAAGACAAATACCTTACCCCTTACATTTGGAAACTAAAAAGGCACTGCCAAAAAACTGTGTGTTAAAGAGAAAATACTTGTGAAAATTATGGCACATTTAGATCAAAGGTAAAAATAGTACATATCAAACCTTATAAAAGGAAACTAAAGTGATGTTTAGGGTAAATTTAGAGTATCAAATAGATACATCAAAATGCATTATATTGGAAGCTCTAACCAATACAAGAAAACGTGAAAAATGAAATGAGATGCGTAAGAATACAAAGTAGGAGACCAAACTGCCTTTGTTTGTAGATAATATGATACCCTGCATATCCAAGGAAGACCATAGAAAACATTCAGAATGAAAGAGTTCAGCAATATTGCTATGTGTAAGACTAACATACACAAAACTCCCATTCACAGTTGTAACAACATTAGGAAGAAATCTAACTGGGGTAGTATTAAACTTTCAAGAGGAGAAATTATAAAATGCATTATAGCCTATAAAAGGTGTCCTAAAGTATATGAAAATATATGCCATATTTATAAATTTGGTATATACAACTATACCAGTTTTACCCAAGTAAAGCTATAAATCCATTGCAATCTCAGTCAAAATTCTAATGGAAATTTTCACTGAGTTTGAAAAATGAATTCCAAAATTCACAAGGGACAGCAGAGTGTGCAGAATAATAAGTTTATGAAGGAGAATAAGGTAGAGCGTTTCTTTTCCCAGCTTTCAAGATTTATGATGCCAGAGTATTCCAGACAATATAACAGTGGTATAAAGATAGACATTTAGACCAGTAGAGACAGTGGAGAGCCCAGAAAAAGAGGCAAGTGCTACCTACTTCATTGCTGAATATCACTACAGTCACCTTCAAAGTACTGCCCTCAGGAAGCTAAGCACTGATGCCAGCACCTAGTCCACCTTTCAAAGCAATTCTGGAACTCTTTTTCTGGAATGGCCATCAAAGCTATAGTCATATTACCCTTGATATCCTGAATATCATAAAAAATGTCTTCCTTTTAATATTTCATTTATCTTGTAGTAAAGAAAAAAGTCATTGGAGGCCTTTTCAAGTGAGTCAGTAGGAAGTTCCAATATAATAATTATTATTTTTTTTGGAGACAGTTGCACTTTGTCGCCCTTGGTAGAGTGTCTGGTGAAGTAGCTCACAGCATCCTCAAACTCTTGGGCTTAAGTGATCCTTGTGCCTCAGCCTCCTGAGTAGCTAGGACTACAGGCACCCTCCACAACATAGGCTAGTTTTTTAAAGACTGAGGTCTCACTCTGGCTCAGGCTGGTATTGAACCTGTGAACTCAGGCAATCTACCCACCTTGGCCTCCCAGAGTGCTAGGATTATAGGTGTGAGCCACCATGCCCAGCCTGAAGCTGGTGTATTGTTGTGAAGCAAGAGCCATGAGTTGCTGGCCAAGATTTTAAGTTAAGATTTTCCTGTTTCTCTATCAATGTTTATTTGGTCTGCTCTGCTTCTCACAGTCAGCCGACAATTTTGGTGATGCAAAATTTGAATTTTTGCAATGTTTTCATCAGTTCTGCTTGATATCATCCACCTTGACCTCTCTTCATCAGTGATGCCTTTTGTTCCTTCAGAAAAATGTTTAGTCTATTTTCTTCATGGTATTAGCCCCATAACTTGGACTAATATGTCTCTGATTCCACCTCCACTCTTGCTAACTTTAACGAGAAATATGAATGTTTGTTCATTGCTCTATTTTAAGCTCCTATGTTCTTGCGATGGCATACATAAACATGCAACAACAACATGAATGCCACTCAGTAAGGCATCACCACTTGTCAACATGAACATACCCATGAGACACTGATATACCGAGATTATGAAACCTTACCATGTTGCTTGTACAGACAGTGCTGCCAATGTAAGTGCATGGTGGCAAGTGTCAGACCTCGTATGTAAAACTTGACACATGAAATCAGCAGCGGTGAAGATCATGGAGGGAAAGAATAGAAAATTAATTTGACATGTAAAAATTATGGAAATGACATATGAAAAAATGTATTTCGGGGAGATTGAAGTTCTATCTATAAAAAACAAAACTTTAAAACTTTCAGAAAATTAAAGCATATATCTTGGAGTAGAGATAACTTTCTTTCTTTCTTCTTTTTTTTTTTTTTTTTGCCGTTTTTTGGCTGGGGCCAGGTTTGAACTTGCCACCTCCGGTATATGGGGCCAGTGCCCTACTCCTTGAGCCACAAGTGCCGCCCAAGATAAATTTCTTAAATATGATTTTTTAAAAACTAAAAATACAAAATTTCATTAAAATAAATGTTAAAATTCTCTTCAAAAAAAAGATACCATAAGCAAAATTAAAAGACAGGCCATAGCCAAAGACTTTGGAGTACTCACTTGCAGATTTCTGGAAATCTTTGTTAAGCTTCCTCCTCTCTGGTGTTTTTTTGTTTTTGTTTTTGTTTTTTTTTGTTTTTTGAGACAGAGTCTCAAGCTGTCACCCTGGATAGAGTGCTGTGGCATCACAGCTCACAGCAACCTCCAATTCCTGGGCTCAAGCAAGTCTCCTGCCTCCACCTCCCAAGTAGCTGGGACTACAGGCGCCTGCCACAATGCTCGGCCATTTTTTGGTTGCAGCCATCATTGTTGTTTGGCGGGTCCCAGGCTGGATTCGAACCCGCCAGTTCAGGTATACGTGGCTGGCGCCTTAGCCCGTTGAGCCACAGGCGCCGAGCCCTCTCTGGTGTTTTGTCCCATACATTCTAGCTGCCTTAGCCTTCCTGAGCTGTATTCTCCTCACGTTAGAGCGCTGGGCTCTCTCTGAGTTCTCCCTTGCTGTACTGAGACTTGGAAACTGACCCAGACAGTAAGCTGGACAATTCTAGAACACACCTCACTCATTTGCTTCATTCAGGGATCACTGTTCTGTACTACCGTGGTCCATTGTTTTCCTTATTTTGTTTGGTTTTCTACTTACTTTAGATGGGAGAGTAAATCTAGTCCCTCCTATTCCACCATGGCTAGAAGTGGAAGTGGTTCTAATATCATTTTTAAGAAGTTTAAAAACATGTAAAACAATACCTCTATATATATGTTCGAAGTACTCCCCTTGGCCATCTGGTGGTCACAGTGAAATTTAGCAACGGGGTATGTAGCACTTCCTCTAGGATGAGTTTATGAACTTAATTGTCTGCACACACACAAACACATGTAATGTATGGAAAAATATGAAGTGATGATATAAAGGTACATAGAAAAGATAAATAGCAAATTTGGAAAAGTAGTTACTTTTTTTGGTAAGTGAAGAATGGCATCAGTGACACTTTCATGAATCAGAGTGGTTAATACTTACAGAGCCCTTGGACTGTACTGTGCCATTTTCCAAGTCCCTTGCACATATGGCCTTAGTAGAGTTAATACTTTACTATATAACACAGATTCAGAGGAAAGAATAACAAATTGGCACATTTACAATTACATTAGGTGACATTAAAATTCTCAGTCATTTGTTTTGGAATATAACTAATATGTGAACACAAAAATGGTTAAATGACTTCCCTGGAAAGATTGACTAGGAATGTGGGTAGACACATAGGCAATATTTTACTGATCAACAGGGACTATACATTATGTTTAAATATCAGAAATTATTGAAAATTGCAAGGTTTTCGGTTCTGAATAAGTCAGTCCTGTCATGAGAGCAGAAATCAAACGTACTCAGAGGGAGAGATAGAGGAAGACTACTCGGAAACTGAGCTGCCTTATAATAAAGAATGATAAAACTTTAGAATTCTTTGAAGATTAATAGTTCATCATGCTATTTTATGTACTTCTTATATGTCAAATATTTTATTCTAAAAGTTTAAAGTATAAAAAGGACACCAAATAAGGAATATTCTAGAAGGAATATTCAATGAAGGAACATTCTAGAAAGACCAGGCAGTAAAAGAGAGTAATTTAGTGTTTCTGCAGGGTGCCTAAGTCAGAAGCCAGACCCCGTTGAGGGTAGGGCAAAATAGTAACAAACAGACATGGCGGCATCTCGCCTTGCCTCTGGATCTTGAAGGCCTGTGATTTCCCTGCTGGTGCCTTCTTACTGGCATTTTCTACTCTCGGACAGACTCTCCTGTGTTGAAACCCCTCAACCCCCCCAGCTTCCATGAATATCACCACACTAACACCACACTGTGTTGAGTCACCTGTCCACTAGTGGGTCACTACCTCCTAGGCTCTTAGGCCACTGTTCCTCTCTCTGTCATTCGCATAGATGTTCCTTCTTTGACCTCAGCCTCTTAGTTCTTTGCACTACCTTCCTCCGATGGCTATCACTTGCTCTGCTTCTGTAGTGGCCTCCTGACGGGTCACCCGTCTTCGTCATCATCCCCTACCCTGTTTAGTCTTAACATAGCAGGCAGCTGAGACATCATTTTAAAACATTGGTTTATGCCCCTTCTCTGCTCAGAGCCCTCTGGTGACTCCCCAGCTCACTCAGAGGCAAAGCCCAATTCCCTTCCTCGCCTTCAAAGTACTAGATCCTCTGGCTCCTGCTACCCCTGCTTGCCATTCTCCTGTGTGCCGTCCAGGGCTTCCTTGATGCTCCTGGGCCCTGCAGGGCATGCTCCTGCCTCAGCTGTGCCCACTGCTCCCTCTGCCTAGAGCAATTTTACTCTAGATATCTTTCTCTCACCTCCATCTCATCTTTGCTCCTCAATTGTCACATTCTTCACGAGGCCTTCCTTGGCCCCTTTATTTAAAACCATGCTTTTCACATTGTACCACATGATTGCATTCTTGTACACAGCTATGATTTAATAAAGAAAAAAAAACATTCTTTTACCTGCACAGTGCTTTCTATCTCTCTCTCTTTCTGCCAATTTCCCCTCCCAGTATGTATCACCTTCTAATATACTGGGATGTAACCTCTACGAGGACAGAGATTTTTGTCTGCTTTTATCTATTGCTGTAATACAAGTCCCTGAAACAGTTTATTGCACAGAGAGGATACAGTCAAATTCCTTACAGAATGACTGGGAGCTGCTTGGCCTTACAGGAGGCTATTCTATTTTCCCCTTCTCTCTCCCAACCACCAATAACTGCCTCTTATGAAGAACCTTCCAGTTCCCAGGGCCATTGCCTACATGCTCTTCTCTGCCAGCATCTAAGCTGTTCTTGTGTTCTAGAGTTGGGAACAATAGCTGACTTCTGTGCTGGACTCTAGGATTGGATTCAGCTGTAAGCCTGGACTTCCCATAGTCCAGGACCGGATCATCTCCAGCTTTTTCTTTTTACCTGGGTGTGTAGCTGAAGAGGATCTCAGGGAGTAAAATTAGTGACTGTATTGGTTAGGTAAGCTACACGGCTGTAATAAACAGATCGAAATTAATCATGGCTGAAACAACAGAGGCTGGCTTCTTGTTCACCTCTAGTCTAAGTAGTGTTCATGTCTACGGGTGGTTCTCCTCCACACTGTGATTCAGGGATCCAGTCTGCAGCTTTGCCATCTTCATTTCAAGTTGCTTTGGGCACCATCAGTGGGCACTTAACTGTAAAGGGAGTTGAGAAGAATGAATTTAGGTGGACATATAGTTGCCTCCGCACAGAAATATTTGTCATCTTTGTTATCATGGTCTTAGTAGGAGCCATAGATCTCAGTTGACGAACTCATATTTTTAAGAAATGTAACTTTGCTTTGTCTAAAATCTAATTTCTATTTTCAGTATCAATCTGTCATGATGGAAGAATTTTAATTTTCATAGCTTTGGGAATCATTCTGCCCAATTTTCTGGGGGATGTTAAAAAGTGAGTATTTTTTACAGTCATCTGCTCACACTGGCACCTATTGTCATGGCCATGACACTGGTACCCATGGTCATGGCCATCATCTGGACTAGGCTTTGAACATTATTAGTATGTAGGGTGCTGCAGAGGTATCTCTAGATTTCAGCAGTAGGGTTCTTCTAGCTCTGAAGGGGCTTTCTGTGACTTCCTTCCTCTCTTGGGGACAGAGAAGCCATTTGGTTGCTCTAAAGCCATGACAGGGCACAGCAACTCTTTAAGGCTGTCTGAAGCTCCGTTTGCTAAGGTATTCTATGCACTATGGCTATCTGGGCTCTTGCTGTCTTCTTGGAACTCAGCCCAGCTCTCAGATCCCACGACTCTATCTGGGAATTCTATTGCTTCTCTAGGGCTCAGTTTTGGAGCAGGGAACAAAGCTCCTCTCTTTGGACCCACTGACATCTTTATAACCTGTACTTTTTCTTTAAATCTCTTATCTCCTGTGGCTGGAATTCTCTTTTCTTAATGTGATAAGGAAGGTAAATTTTTCTCTTGTTCATCTCCTGTCTGTGCTCCATTTCTCTACCAGTCTGCGCTTTTGAAACTTGCAAATGGGAAGAGTCCCTTGTCCTTGCATTTGGTTATCACATTCTTTTTCACTGAGTAGAGAATAACCTGGCTGCTTTAATGGGAAGAAGAACCAAGGGGCATGGCAGGGGAACAGGCTTGGGTGGGGGGAGAACTGTGAAATATTTAAAAAATACAGTTGCTCTATTTGGTAATCACAACAACAGCAATAATATAATTAACATCTATTGAGCACTCAGTTTATGCCAGGTCCTCTCCTCAGTGTTCTTTATGGGCGACCTCTCCATTAATCATCACAACAAATCAATGTGTATTTATTATGAGTCTTATTTTCTATCAGACGTTGGAAGTTTAGCAAGATGAAGGGACTGGTTTGGGTCTCACAGTTTGAAAGTGATGGAGCTGGGCTTTGGAGGTTATCCTGAACCCAAAATCTAAGGTCAACCATTGCACTTCTTGGCATCTTGGTACGAGCCCTTGAACTTTAGGCTTGATCATGGAAATGAGGAGTGATTCTATTCTGTCCTTCCACACTCCTGCCTTTCTTCTTTCCCTGCCCTGGCAGAGGTGGCTTGTCCCTAGGACCTCTCTGCTTTGTCTCCGATCCATCTCTTCTTCCTGCAGGTTTCCAGTCTCTCTCAATTTGCCTTTAAATAAAATATAAATTTAGCTAAGAGCTCATACCACAAAAAGGGAAGAAGTGGTACTTACAAACAGAGCCCCAGTTTGCTCTGCTGCCCCTGGGTATACGAGCTTTCCTGGGGTCTGCGCTCCTGGGGATCTCCAGGCCTCCCCTCCTGCCAGCAGGTTCATGGTGAGGCTGGACTGCCTAGCTCTTCCCCAGGCAGGCAGAGCTTTGCCATGTAGAATGCCTATGGCCCTGGGAAGGCCTCCCAGCTTCAAACTATTAATATTTCTGCTAGGAGGGGACTACTCCTTTGGATTAACAAGTTCCAAATATGGGATGGTCTTACTCTACTGCTTCAGGTATCAGACATTCTTATCTTCCTATAGATGGGCTGAATCACCTGGCCAGATCAAGACTCCTAGGGGACAGTCATTTTGGTGGGCACTGTGGAGGGAGGGAGGAGACGTGGAATTTGGCACAGGGGGGTCAGCACATGGGGGCTGGGGCAGGACTGAGATGCATGTCTCTCTGCAGGTGAGGACTCCATCAGCACCTTGGGCCTGATCCTCAGTGTGGGACTGTCACTGCTGCTCGTGTCCATCCTTGGCTATAGCTTGGCCAAGTGGTACCAGCGTGGGTACTGCTGGGAGGGTGAGTGAGCACTGGGGCTTGTCACCTCAGCTCTGCCCAGCCCCTCCTCTCCCGCAGCATTTGGCAAGGACAGATGGGGTTGTCAACTCTTCAGCATGGTGGCATGCAAACATGTTTCCTGTGGTGGCCACGGTGGTTGAAGACTTGAGTGGGTGTCTGAACAGTTTGAGGTGATGAGGGTGGAGTAGTGAGACCTTTATTGAGGGGATGGAGGCTCTTCCCACCCTAGCAAGCAGCCAGCATCCTCAGAGCCCACGAAGTCCATCCCTGGGGCCTGTTTAGGCCCCCAAGGCCAAAAGAAACGGGTTCCAGGGGCCAAGTTCCAGGTGGCCCCAGTCTAGGCCCTTCTGCATCTCTGGTCTCTATCTGTGGGTCTGAGAGTTCTCTCCTAAGCCAGTTGATTTTTCAGGCTTACTGGGAGTCTCCTAGAATTTGCTGCGCTCATCTCAATTCTGAGATATACAGGGTGGCCATAAAGTTCATGTTCAATTTAAATTTAAACGTACTTCATGGCCACCTTGTATTATAGCTACACTCTTCATGGGGTCTGGGAAAGCTGGAAGGGCATACTAGATATACAGGTGGCCATAAAGTTCATGTTCAATTTAAATTTAAACGTACTTCATGGCCACCCTGTATTATAGCTGTACTCTTCATGGGGCCTGGAAGGGCACTAGAAACTGAGAGGTAGAGAAAATCTCCCAGATATGCAGTTAAGTTTAACAGATTCCACGAATATTTCTTGAGCACCTGCAATATGCCAAAACACTTTTGCCTCATATGATTTTCTTTAAAATTCCATGTGAGGAAGAAGTTATAGCCTTCAGTTTTAATAGATGGGACATAAGACAAAAGTGATGGGAACCAGACTCAAGAACTGGTCTGATTCTTTTGGGCTCTGTGCTAGGACTGCCTCCACCCACTCATCAGGGCCCCATAATGGGAGGGCGCTGAAGGAGCTCAGGACCCTCCCATAGCATCCCAACACCCAGCCCGGCCACCCTGCTCCTCCAGACAAGGGTGAAGGAGAACCAGATGTTCTTGGAAGGGCGATGGGCAGTTTTTTCTGGTGCTTAACTGTCTCTCTTTTGACTGTCTTTTTAGGGCCTAATTTTGTCTTCAACTTATACCAAATTCGGTGAGTAAACCCAGGGCAGATCTGGGTAAGGTAGGGGTTGGAGGTTAGAACATACTGCTTTTCTTCCCTGTCTGCTCTCCTTGCCCCTAAGCAAGTAAGGGGGTCTGAGAATCCATCTAGAAAAGTTCCATGAACAAAACTTGAGCATGACAGGATATGTGAGACCACTATGGTTGTGATCCTTGTAACATTCACTCTTAGGCAGGTAACATCCATCCATCCATCCACCCACCCACCCATTAATTTACCCATTCACCCATCCATCCTTCTATCCATCCACCCACTCATCTATTCATCTACCAAACCAACCATCTACCCAGCCATCCACCTACCTATCCATCTATCCATTCATCATTTATTCAGAATAGTTCTATTGTAGCCAGTATTGTTGTGTTAGTACAAAGGTGACTGTCTTCAAGCATTTCATTGTCTATGCTGGAGACAGGCTTGATTACAAACAATGCAATCTCAGGCACAGTACAGTGTCAGAAAAGAAGACTATATGAAGAAAGGTCAGGGATTCAGGGACTAGGAGTCAGAATATCCTCTTGGGGCAAGTCATCTTGTCTATTGGCTGCCACAGGGCAGACCTGCTCCTCCTTTGGACCTGAGAGGTGCGTAAGTCCTGTTCTGGAAGTTAAGTCAGTGAATCAGTGACCTGGAGATTCCCCCACTGCCAGGAATTTCTTCTGATATTCTAGTCTAGGGAGATGGGGTCCCAGGGGTGGTTGGATGTTCAGCCCCAGTAGCTTGACTGGGTCATCTTTCTCAGGAACCTGAAGGAGCTGGAGACAGGTCCACCCTTCACCATCAGTGGCCACATCAGCAGCCCAGACGGTGGCTACATGAAGTTCTCTCATGGGCTGGTTTGATGGAGACAGCACTGGGCTACGGGAGCCCCGGAGAGGTGAGTGGGAAGGTTGCAGGGCACCCGAGTGAGCCTGATGCCCAAGTGAAGCTCTATAAGGGGCCAGGTACCCAGTCCTAGTACCAAAGAGATTATTTGGTCCGTCTCCTGCCTCTGGTGCTGATCCCAGGAACAAAGGCCTAGGGTCACGTTGTCCCCATGCCCTTCCAGCCTGGTCCTGCTCCATTTCTGCTTGTCCACCTAATCCATGCCCTGGACTAGGAAGGAATCTTTCCTTCCTGGAGAGATTCTGATTCTATTCAGATGGAAGCTTCTAGAGCAGAGCTTTTTAACTTAACCATTTGCTCTGAGATGAAGTTTCCAGAAGGCCAATCTCTCTAAGAAACATCACTCTAGTGTTGCAGTGGAAATTTCTAAGCCCAGGAGCCTTCCCTGCTTTGTGGTCAACTAACCTTTTGGCCACACCTCTCCCCTGCATTCTAGCCTATCCCTCTCCAGCTCAGTTGTGTTTTCCCATCTAACCCTTTTCTCCTTCCAGTGGTCCTACATGGCCCCTTGGTTTCCCATTGGTCCCCTCCCACCCCCAGCTTCTCTATGTGTGCCCCCTTGGCCCCTCTGTCTAAGGAAGGGCTTGGCTGGATAAGATGGTTTAGAACAGTGATTTCCAACTGGTGTCCCATGAAAAATTTTAAGGGTCATTAATTAAATTATTTTCAAAAGAAGTTCAAAGCATAGTAAGTATATTTTTTCTACTCTTTTTTTTTTCTTTTTAGTCAATATGATTTAAGTATGCTGTGGAAGTTTAACTATAGGTTCAAGTGTGCCATGAAATAAAAAAGGTTGAAAAACGCTGGCGAGGGATCTTCCCCAAGCCTTGTCTTTTCTCATCTTTCCTTTTTCCTCTTCTGCAGGGAGAGGCTCCTGACTCCACACTGGCCCCTCGTGGGCTCCCCTGGGCTGCCCTCATCCCCTTGCATCTTCAAGGCCTGGCCTTGCTCCCAGATGGTGGAGAATGAGGGGATCTTCTCTGGCTTCACCATCTGCCTACATCATGAGACTCCTGAGGAGATTTAAGCTTTTGGGGACAGAGTCTGGCTGGGCAGCAGCAGCTTTCTCAGAAACAAAGGAGGCAGCCATTCCTCAGCACTGGATCCCAGGAAGTCCCGCACCTGGTGGGAGGAGTTGTAGATTTCCTGGACAGCCAACCCCTGCCAGCGACAGCCCCGTGTGGGCAGGGCCCCTACTTGCCAGAGGGGAGCTATTTCATCAGTGTCGCTAGTCACTTCCCCTTGCAGGGCTGACACCAAGGGCTGGAAATCCAGCCACATCTTAGGCAATTCCAGCTGTGGTTTTCACCTTCCCACCATGGGGTGGCTTCCCTAAAGGCTGGGCCTGGGCCTGTACTCTGCCCTGGCTCACTCTGTGCCTGATCCTGGCACTTAAACCCTACCCCCACCCACTTCCTGCCTCCTACCCCTGACCCCTGTCGCCAACCAGCTGACAGTACTCTGCCTCCCAAACATGATCAGCTCCCCATCTTGATGTGCAGTGCTGAGCACAGCATGTTCTTGTGTCTGAGCTCCTATGCTGGGGTGGGCACGGGGGCGTGGGGGAGCACGTCTCACACTGCTCTGTGTCTCTTGTGCAAAGCCTGCCCCGGGAGGTGGAAAAGGACCAGGAATGGCGGGAGTGGGGACAGGAACCCAGGCGAGGCTGAACAAACCAGACACTGCATGAGAGAAACCAAGAATGGAGTGCATGCAGCTTGGTGACAGCAGCATAATGTCCCCTATGAGTCCTTGCACCTTCCCCCCGGGGGTGCCTGCTGGACTGCAGAGGGGCCCTGCACCGGAGCATCAGCTCAGTAGGTGCTTGATACAGAGCTGGTCCAGCCAGTGAGGCTGAGTTCCTGGGCCACTATGGATGGAGAAGGGCACGAGAGGGACCTGCTGGCTGCTGGGTGCTACAGTTACAACTGCCATTCACTGGCCCCTCTGCCAGCGTCCCAGCAGCAAGGCCACCAGATGTGGGAGCCCAGAACAGCAAGTAGGGAGGAGGAGGAGGAAAGTCGTGACCTTATCCTGTCCTCCCTTTCCTGAGGCCTCGTCTCTCTGGCTTTGGGTCCTGGCGGACAGCACAGGAAGGAGAGGAGCCATGGCAGCTCCCACCGCATTTCCTGCCAGGCTCTGGCTTAATAAACCAAGCCTCTGGATTGATGGGTCTCCAAATGGGTCTCCTATCCCTGAGTAGGTGGGAGTAGGGAAGGGCCCTAATGACTCGGGATCTCCCCTTTTTTGAAGACTCTTGGAAGAGGTGGGTGGTGGGGGAATGGGTTGATTTTTGACTTTCTTCTTCCTTGGATTTCAGCTCTGAGGAGGAGGCCCCCTTTCTTAACCCATGGGGTGTCCAGTCCCCAATAAAACTCTCAACTGTGTGCTGCTCAGCATGGGTTCTGGGTCTGCAGTCCATGCTGGGCCACCCCAGTGGTCTGGAAATGCTCAGGACTCAACAGCCTTGGGGAAACTTGAAAGGAGGATGGAGCCGAGGACCCATCTGACCCTGACCTTGGCCCCAGGTCTGTAGGCTTCAGGTGAGGAGATGGGCACAGCTGCCAAGGGCTGGGAGAACAGAGGGTATTTCCCGTCCTCAGGAGCAGAACCGATACTGGGCTACTTCCCCTTTCAGGGCCCTCTGACGTGCTCTCTGTCTTTTTTCCCTCCCCCTTGTTTTCCTTACTTCCGTAGGCTACTGGCCTAGGACAGTTTCTTTGACCCTGGGGTCCCATCCTAGGACTCTACATGTCTTTACCGAAGGCCCTAAACTGGCAGATTCCAGCTTGTTTAGAAATGCTTAAGGAACAAACAGATGCCTAGAAATCCAGTCACAGGTCTGGCTGGGCCTGACACTGGGCCCCTAGACCCATAGGCATGCCAGGGCCTCTCCCGGAGCCTCCCTCCCCTCCTCTTTCCATTCTTTATGCCACTGGCCCTAATAGCCCAGAGACATCACAAGAGCCAATAGTTCTCTGGTCTGGCCACTCCCAGTTCCTCTGCAACCCTATTTATTCCTCTTTGGTGCCTTTGCTGGGCCTCCCCTCCTGGCCACATCTAGTCTCCGTGGTGTGTCATAAGTCCTATCTTTGCCATCAGGGCTTGAGACTTGATGCCACCCATTTTGGTCCTAATCGTGGGTGGCCATATTTCCTCCATGGGTAGGCTTCTCGCCCAGGCTGAGCCCTTTGTGAGCAAGGTTATGTCGCACAGGTCTTTAGAAACCCCGAATACTGCAGGGCTGCATGCAGAGCCCCTGCCCTGCGTACTAGTAAATGCTTGCTAAGAAAACACTCCAGGAGTGGACACAGAAGCCTGCTTTATCCTAGAAGAAGATGCCTGGGTGGCCTAAGGAGGAGCAGAAACTACTTGCATGGTACCCAGGCTACAGAGTAGAAAGTACTTTTGTGCACGTTACTGTGTTTTGAGCCTGTAGCAACCCTGTGATAGGGATTATTATTGGCTCCATTTTATATATGAGGAGACTGAGGCTCAGAAAGGTAGCACATTTTACCCAAGGCTCCACAGCTAGCTTCTGGCTGCCCTGGAGCCTGAGTAGAGTCTACAACTTCACAGATGCAGCCTGGCCTCAAGGCTTAAAGGGGTGAGGACTGAACACTGTAGAATACGGTCTGGTTCTGACCTGCCCTGCCATGCTGGGTGGCCATGGTCCACTCACTCTATTCTATGGCCATCTATTTCAACATCTGAAAATTGAAAGATTGGGCTGGGTCTCCAGGGCTCCTCCTGGCTCTTACCTGTAGAAAAACAAAGACCTCGTCTGTTTTTTGTTTTTTTTTTTTTAAATCTGCGTTTTCAGTGTTTAGCGTATGGCCTGGCACATAGTAGGTGCTCAATAAACAATCAAAAGATGCAAGGACAAAAATGTCACTATCACTTTCTAATTTAGGAGGTTGCAATTGAAAAGTGACTGCTGTAGTTCTAGACCTCCATGGTATAGGATTCTTTTTTCTTTCTTTATTTGTTATTAAATCATAGCTGTGTACAATAATGCAATCATTGATATTCGATTCTAAATATTATTCATCCTTTCCTTGACCCGGATCCAAGACTGGGCCATTCCCACCCAAATCATTCATTACCTGGAGGGAAAATCACGACATTTTGCTAAGCGCATCTTGGTGCAGGGTAGGGGCTCTGTACGCACAGTCTCACTTCATCCTCACGGTCTCACAGGGGAGAGAACTGAAGTTCAGAATGTGGTGACATTATTTGCTCAAGGCCAGACAACAGTTTATTTTCTTTATAAACCTTTGTCACCCAGGTCTAGTCTCAGTTCAAGCTGGCAGGTTCAAGCTGAGATCTTTGGCCCCCAAGAAACCAGACTCCTCCCTCTAGTTTTTTTTCTTCTCTTTTGCAGGCCCCTTGGCATGGTGAGAAGGGCTCTTAGAAGCCCAGGCCTCCCCAGGCTCCATCCTCTGCTCTGAGCTTCTTTCTGATCCATTCTTTCTTTTTCTTTATTCCCCTGACCCTAGTAGCCCAGAGACAGTCACAAGAGCCAGTAGTTCTCTGGTCTGGCCACCTCCAGTTCCTCTGCAACCCTGTTTATTCCTCCCCTGGATCTCCAAATTATCGAATTTTGCCCATTTTTCATGCCAGCTCAAATTTCACTTCTCTAGGGAGCCTTCTTCAAGCCCTGTGGCTCTTGTTCTCTTCTGATTTTAATCACACGTCCCCGCTGGCTTCCATAACTTCCGGATTATTTTCTTGCATTCATTCCTTCACTCATTCATGCAGGTTCTATAATATGCGAGGAACCATGCTAGGGGCTCTAGGACATCTAGTTTCTCTTAAGATCAGCCTTACTCTCTCCTGTTTGTAGGCAGAATCAGGTTTCATACCTCTTCTGAGTTCTACATAGTGCCTTGTATGGCTCTGGCTATAGCTAAGAACTTCTCAGGAAATTATGTTGAAGGATTACTCAGTCCGCCCAGGTCATCTTGGGTGTTGCTTCATCTCTGGTCCAATCTGAGTGCTCTAGAAACCAGAACTTTTCTTCTCTCTCCATCTTTGATCATGTGATTTTTCTATCTAAGAGGTAATGTAAAGAATGATCAAAACTATGGCTAGGCTGGGAGGTGGAGAGGGGGCTTTTCTCTCTTCTACGTTCTCCTTCAAGTCTTAATGACCTTGCCCATGCCAGGGGCAGTGGAAAAAGCCAGGTGATGGAGCCAGGAGGCCAGAGTCTATGGTGCCCACTCTCTGCTCCAGGGGTC
Source organism: Arctocebus calabarensis (assembly GCA_963573935.1). Classification (NCBI taxonomy): domain Eukaryota; kingdom Metazoa; phylum Chordata; class Mammalia; order Primates; family Lorisidae; genus Arctocebus; species Arctocebus calabarensis. The sequence goes on from CAUYON010051956.1 coordinate 18,119, forward strand.
TGAGAAACTCTTAAGTGGGAGCAGATGGGCGGATCATCACTATATTTTAAAAAACCGCTTAATGATCAAAAACCCTTTAGAAGCAGTGGTATTTGAATAGATCTGGTACAAAACAGGAAGTCAGTGGCCTAGTGTATTCTCACACTTGAGGACAAGAAGTGAAAATGTTCTGTTTGCCCAGGGTAGTAACAGGCCAGCAAAACAACAGGTGGGGCAGAGCTGGAGGCTAACACCTTGATGGCCTCCCTGTCTCCTAGATTTCTACCTGCAGAGCTGTGGGGCTTGTCTCCACCTCCCCAAAGCAGGGACAAATTTTTCTCATGTCAAAGCAGGAAGCCCCTGGGGGAGAGATGGGTGGAGAATGTAAGAAGCCTCATCTTCTATTCTACTCCCTTGTAGCTGGTGAGCTCAAGCTCTCTGGGCCCTAGGAGCTGTGTTTGTATAAACCTTGGACTTGACTTTGGGTCTCTTCCAGCTGTGAGGTTCGTCCAGACCTCGGGTGACTTCCGTTCCATAGTGCTGGGGCAGGGAAGGCGTTGGAGAGCAGGCGAGGGGAGACACCTCTGTTTCTGGGTGCCTGTCATATATATCCCAGAAGGCCTGCCCCTGGCAGGTGCTCAATGAAGTTTGCCCAAAGAGTGAATGACTATATGTTGAATGTTTTCAAGGTCCTTGCCTGGTCTCCTGACCACATCCCGTTGCTTTAGTCTTCCTGTTTGGTCTATAGCCCTAAGTCTCTATAAAACCCAAGAGGTATAGGGTGAGGACAGCAGAGAAGGGACTTATCAAGGTGTAATATGGCTAAGCTATATTATATACAATTATATATATTATAAACAAAATTTAAAATCAAATTTATGTATAGCCTGCCTTATTAAGGCTCAGTCTAAGGTCATCCATGTATCTGCTCAAAAACCATCACCACTATTGCCATCTCATGTTTGGATAGTATACATCTTCAAGTTCTTTCCTACAAATGGAGGAGGTTCATTCATTCATTCAAATTTATTGAACATCCATTACTATGTTAGGCATTGACTTGGTGCAAAGAATAGAGATAAATGAAGAGGAGAGTTTCTGTTCTAAAAGAGCCCTGGAAGTAGCATACTGGATGACAGCAACATGCCAGGGCATGAATGAAAGACATCAGCTTAAAGACTGCACTCTCCCCGGCCCGGCACCTGTGGCTCAACGGGCTAAGGCGCCAGCCACGTACACCTGAGCTGGCCGGTTCGAATCCAGCCTGGGCCCACCAAACTTCTCCAGCACAGCATGCACAGCTGGCGTCTCCAACACCCACCTCACGTCCTCTCAGCCCCATCTCTGAGTCCAGCCTCACTCGTGACATCCAGTTCTGAGTGGGCTCCGTGTGCTGTGTTCTCAGAAAGCCTTGTCTCCAGTGCCTGACACATGCTTTCTGCTGCGCTCCTCCAGTTCTGGGGGTGCTCAAGCAACCCTGTGTCCCAGATAGGGACAGCCTAGAGATCAGAGCTATGGAGCAGGAGTGCAAGCGGAAGAGCAGGGGACGAGGATATGACCAGAGGATAGTCGGGGAGCTGACAGGTGATTGGACTCCCCATCCATCTGGAAGGACCCACCTCAGAGATTAGGTGTGTGGGGAAGGACTAACTCCCGGGTTTTCAGCCTGCACTTGGGAATTTGGATGCCATTCACTCAGGTAGAAAAGCCTAGGGGAGGAACACTGCCAAGAGTAGAGTGTTATTGTTGACACTGTGATCTCGGGCTGCATACCAGATAGCCAAATGGGGCTGCTGAGGGGGCAGCTGGGCAGCGCTCAGGGGAAACCCTGCTTGAACATTTGGACAGATGGCTCTTAAAAGCATGAACCTGGGAGCCAGAGCTCTGCTCATGGCTGCTCAAAGCTGGTGGAGGTGACCAAAGCCATATAATGTCTATAGTTCGTTCATCTGTCCATGCCCAATGGCTCGTGGGGAAGGTGATTAGGACAGCAATGCAAAAAACTGCTCAAATGAGAGTGACCAGGCTTGTTCTGGATCCCTATTTATTGAAGTATTTTAATAAGTGGAAAACCTGCTTTGCTCATGATGTGCTCTCCAGCAGCGCACAGTTGGGGATACTGTGCTTCTCAAGGCTTTACCTGTTCCACGAACGAAGCATGTGAACAGGAACTGGCTGAGGTCATTTTCAAAGTTGAAAGAGTCATAGACTCAGTGACAGGAAAACCCTGTGCAGGAACTACCTACCTGGAGAGCCCAGTCAGTTTGGAAAGAAACCACCTAGCCAAGAAGAACGCAATATCTCTTCCTCATGATGAAGGATTAGAAGAAGAAGCCAAAGGGAAAAATTTACATGTTTACTTTATGGAAAAAGAAAGTTTTCTAAGTTTCATCACAAGCCGTCCAGTTTCTCTTGTAGTATTTATGAAGTAACTAAAAGTAAATGAAGTAAAGGGCTTGTTATAATTTTTCATAAGATTTATGGTCACTTTTCAAATCTTCTTTTCAGTGGACTTTCACTTTGCACTAAGTATGCCTAGCACTCCTGCATTTTTTGTGAGCTCACTTTTTTTTTTATTATTGTTGAGGATTCATTGAGGGTACAAGAAACCAGGTTACCCTGATTGCATTTGTTAGGTAAAGTCCCTCTTACAATTGTGTCTTGCCCCTAAAAGGTGTGGCACACACCAAGATCCCACCCCCCTCGCTCCTTTCCTCTCTGCTCTTCCTTTCCCCACCCCTCCCTCTTTCTTTCTCTCTGCTCTCCCTTTCCCCCACCCCCGTGTCATTAATTGTCCTCATATCAAAATTGAGTACATAGGATTGATTCATGTTTCTCCATTCTTGAGATGCTTTACTAAGAATAATGTGTTCCACTTTCATCCAGGTTAATACAAAGGCTGTAAAGTCTCCATTTGTTTTAATGGCTGAATAGTATTCCATAGTGTACATATACCTTAGCTTGTTAATCCATTCCTGGGATGGTGGGCATTTAGGCTGTTTCCACATTTTGGCGATTGTAAATTGAGCTGCAATAAACAGTCTAGTGCAAATGTTCTTATGATAAAAGGATTTTTTCTTTCTGGGTAGATGCCCAG
>CAUYON010051957.1:0-18118 GCA_963573935.1 Arctocebus calabarensis
TATCAGTGACCTTAAACTCTTGGGCTCAAGAGATCCTCTTGCCTCAGCCTCCTGGGTAGCTGGGATCTAGGCACGGGCCACCACACCGGGCTATTTAAGTTTGCTCTTCATAAACTTCTGTTTCACTTGCTGTTTCTCTCAGTCTGCGAATTCATTCATCAGCAGTGAGACAAGAACCTGGCTCAGCAATTCTGGTAACAATGGGAGCCTCTGAGTGCCAGGCCTGGTTCTCCTACAATGGCATTGACTGCTCTGAGACCCTCTGTGTTCTGCACTTGGACCCCGGATAAGACCAGTACCAAGGAGCCCAACAGAAGCTCACCTCACAAAGCCTCCGTGTTCCGGGCTCCATTCTAAGCACTTTACACGAGCCACTTGCTTGGTCACTGTTTCCCCTATGGGACTGCAAGTCCTTTCAGGGTAGGACAGTGTTTTAATTTTTTAAAATTTATTTGTTTGAAGTATATAAGTAGTAGACAGGGTTAGAGGAGAAACATTAATTTCCACCACACATCCTAACCACCCGTGTCTGTATCTAGACATTGTTTTCGTACATAAGACCAATCCCTCTGTTGTGTCCTGCCTCTCACTTTTTCTACAATCATTTGCTATTTTCCTTGCATTTTCTAGTGCAGGGGAAAAGAGGTCAGATTGCCAGTTTGAAATAATATTTCTGTAACTTATCGACAGTGTGACTTTGGGCACATTTATTGACTTCTCTGTGCCTCGGTAACTTCCTTGCTGAAACAGTGATATTTTTGATAATCAAATAGCAGGACAAGAAAGTCTGTGGGCGAGGGGCTGGCACAGTGCAAATGCTGAATCGGCATTACTAAGCACACTGGTAAGAAGCACTTGCAACAGTGTCTGATAGACCTTATTATCAGGCTTTACGAACACCCACGGACGCACGCCTTCCTCTGGCTCCTGCCTGATTTTCACCCTGCTTCACAGCAGAATTACTTGAAACAACGTCTGTACTTGCTGTCTTGTTCTTACTCTCTTTCTCTGCTTAACTCTTTGGAATGGGGCTTTTATCCAAAGCCCTGTCCTGAATCAGCTCCTATCACACTTACGAAGGTCACCCATGATTTATATCACGTCTGAGCTGATTGCAGATTCTCTCTGCTTGTCCCAGTTGACCTTGCAACTATGCCCTTGACATAGTTGATGAAATGCTTTCTTCCTGAGGCTCCAGTGCGGTTAGAAGCCTGTTTCCCCCACCTTTCGGGCCCCTGCTTCACAGTCTTTCTAATGGCTCTGTCTTCTCTGCTAGACCTCTAAAAGCAGGCATCCTCCAGGGCTCTGTCTTCGGTCCTGCTCTTTTATTTATCAATATTTTTGTCCTTTGTGATCTTGTAACTGGCTCCAGGAGCCCCTATATGTTTTTAATAATCCTCTCCCTTAAGAAACTACTTGATCATTTGAGTTGTTTTCCAGAAGTGATGGACTTGAACTCCTGACCATTGAGTTATCCCCTTTCATAGGCCTCCCAAAATGCTAGGGTTAAAGGTGTGAGCCACCACACCTGGCCTGAAATGATGGATTTTTCTGTAAGACAGAAGAGCTGAGATTCTGAAGGCTCCAGGGTGAAAGGTGTAAATGGTGGCACCCAGAGTAGAGGCTGCAGTGGAGATGTTCGGGCAGGTTTATCGAAAGGGGAGGGTGACACACCTGGACAGTGCAAAGATGGTGTCTGTGCTGGGGGAGGCATTTTGAGATCTGTTTTATATGGGGCCAGAGGGGGTGGGCATGCCACAGCTTGGCACAAACTTCTAGGGGGGTGGGGCTAGCTAGGTCCTTTGTATCTTTGTCTTAGGAGGAGGGGGAGGAGGGGAAAGGGTTTGTATGCGGCTGCATTAGGCCTCCCAACATAGGGCAGGCTTCCTGCCACCAAGATTTACAGTCCCCCACAACTTGCTCCCAGTGAGTGTACCCCTAGTGAGATACACTGTGACCTGGGCAAGGCACATGGCTGCTGTCAGAGAGTGGGATTTGAGGCTGCTTCTCCTGTTCTCCCAGGATCTATCATACAAAAAATTCCCTTCTTCCTTGGCAATTCTTATTGTTTCAATAACTGAATTTTTATGCCACGAGCCACCCCCTTGTGGTTTGACAACATCTATCATAACTTTTATGTATGCAGGCAAATCCTTAGATTTTTATTTCCAGTGTAAATCTCTTGCCTGGACTCTTTAACTCAGATATGGAACTGATAGGCAGCTTTGCTACATCATGCCCCAAATGGAATCATTAACTCCTCTCCTCAAAATTGCCCTTACCCCTTAGTAAATGGCACTGCCGTCCCTACCAGCTGGTGTTTAGGCGTCATCCTGGATTGCTTGCCTGCCTTCAAGCCCTATTAAGGACCCAGTTATTTTGTCTACGTTATAGTCCTCGACTCCACTTTTGTACTTTTATTAGTCTTCCTGAGTGATCTTTCTAAAACCTAAACAGTGTCACCCGTGCTTAAAACCACTGTAAAATTTTCATTATACATAGAAGCAATTCAGTCTCCTTGCCTCAAGTGGTCTTATTCTTTCTTAGCTCTGGAACCTGATCGTCTTTCTGCTCTCTCACTTGCTCTCGTCACTATCACCGTATTGCATTTCTTTGGCTTCCACATGCCCAACTCATCCCAGAGTCGGTGCCTGTGTAGTAATCATGTTCTTTTCCTAGATCTTTACATGGATGTGCCCTTCTTATCATACGGGTATCAGTGAAACACACTGATAGATACCAACAGAATCGCCTACATTGGTTTAGAATTCTTAGTTTAAAGCATGTAGCTTTTTTTTTTTTTTCTTTTGCGACAGTCTCACTATGTTACCCTCTGTAGAGTGCAGTGGAGTCACAGCTCACTGCAACCTCAAACTCTTGGGCTTAAGTGATTCTGTTGCCTCAGTCTCCCAAGTAGCTGGGACTACAGGTACCTGCCACAATGCCTGGCTATTTTTTTGTTGCCGTTGGCATTGTTGTTTAGCTGGCCTGGGTTGGTTCGAACCCACCACTCTTGGTGCACGTGGCTGGCACTGTAACCACTGTGCTACGGGCACTAAGCCTAAAGCATGTAGCTTTTTTATTGATCTGTATTTTATTTTTGTGATTTTGAAGAAGAAGAGGTTTAACTTAATTTTTTTTTTTTTTTTTGAGACAGAGCCTAGAGCTGTCACCCTGGATAGAGTGCTGTGGCATCACAGCTCATAGCAACCTCCAATTCCTGGGCTCAAGCGAGTCTCTTGCCTCCGCCTCCCAAGTAGCTGGGACTACAGGCGCCCGCCACAACACCTGGCCATTTTTTGGTTGCAGTCGTCATTGTTTGGCGGGTCCGGGCTGGATTCGAACCTGTCAGCTCAGGTATACATGGCTGGCGCCTTAGCCCTTTGAAGCCACAGGCGCCAAGCCAGACCCAGTTTTCTTATAGGCATCCTCTGTGCACACACAGTAAATAAATGAAACAGTGACCTTTACAAGATCACTTGTAAAAAAGTATTGATCTTCATAAGGTGTCTAGAAGATTTTAAGAAGTAATGCCTTAAAGCACCTAACACTGCTCCAGCAAAGTTAGTAACCAAGAGGCCAGCTCTTACTTTTACCATTATCACCTCTAGCAAGAGGGAGGTTTTTATTTATTTATTTATTTTTTAAGAGACAGAGCCTGACTTTGTTGCCCTCGGTAGATTGCTGCAGTGTCACAGCTCACAGCAACCTCCAGCTCTTGTGCTTAGGAGATTGTCTTGCCTCAGCCTCCCGAGTATCTGGGACTGACTATAGGTGCCTACTATAATGCCCGGCTATTATTTGTTGCAGTTTGGCTGGGGCTGGGTTCAAACCCGTCATCCTCAGTATATGGGGCTGGCACCCTACTCATTGAACTACAGGGGCCACCCAGTTATTTTATTTATGTTGCAGTTTTTGGCTGGGGCCGGGTTTGAACCCACCACCTCCGGTATGTGGGGCCGGCGCCCTACTCCTTTGAGCCACAGGCGCCACTCAGATTTTTATTTTTTAAGCAACTATTTTTTCCTCATTTCTTCTCTTAGTAATGGGACTGATAATGTTCAAACCCCAAGCAAGCTGAAAGTTTACCATGCAAATGAGCTTCGACCCTATAAGGGTCAGAGTGTGTGCCCAGGCCAGGGCCCCATGGCAATCAGCAGAGGGAAGTTGGGTGGCCCTTGACACCCAGCCCAGATGGAAATAGAGCCCTCTCACCCACAGACTCAAAATCCCTAAGAGGCCAGAAGAAAGGCAGGGGCTGCAAGCACCTTGAATATGGCTCTTTCTCGAAGCAGCCGCTCAGGTAGATTCTTTCGAGGTAATTCTCTCGTCGTCTGCAGCTCCTCATTCCAGTCCCGGGTCTGCAGAGGGATGAGGGAGGGAGATGAGGGCTCATATGATGCCCTAAGATCTGCTCTGAGAAGTCCCTTCCTCCACCTCCCCATGGATAGCACTTCAGACTCCCAGACAGGCATGGAGCCTCCAGGGAAGTGAAGAAAACCAGCTCAGCACCCAAGAAGGAGAAGTGCCAATAAGGGCAGGGCCAGGCCACAGGCACCTGTCCAGGAATGTGCTCCTCGTAGCCCAGCCTCGAGGTATAGGCGTCCTCAGCGCGCACACAGTCCATGGCGTGCTCCGCCTGCGGGGCCGTCCAGCTGTATACCTGGAATGGGGTGGCAATCCTCTCGAACGGGTGGCGCTGGACCCTGTGGCAGGAAGGGGTGGGAGAGATGGGGTGGCCCACGAAGTTCAGAGCCCTGCCATAGGCCCCATCTTCTCTAAGGCCTCCACCTGCTCTGCCATCTGCCTGCCCTGAGATGTTGCCCTGAAGAGTCAGTCGGAAGTCAATGGGCCCCTCCTGGGTGGCTGTCTCCAGGGCTGACTGATAGCTCCCTATACTGGCACCGGTACTCCCGGCACCACAGGCTGGGCAGTTTCTTTGGGCAGAAGCAATGGAGTTCAGGCTGGCCAATTCATCCCATACCCCCACAGACATGGGACAAGGTGGGGCCATGGGGACAAAGGCACTACCTTTTCTTCTGCAGCACAGCAAAGTTTTTTTTGAAGGTCGGGCTGATCTGGTTGAGCAGCTCCACTAAGGAATGGCTGAGGAAGCGGGGACTGGCAGGTTTAGGGTTGAAGTGATAGGCTGTGGACCTGCATGGGGGAGGGTGGCCACTCAGAGGGGTGCCCCAGGTATCTGCCCACAGACTTGGAACAGCCAAGCAAACCAGGGGCCCAAGGCAGGCAGGCAGGGACTCACTGGTTTAGGTAAAAGCCCCGCGTGGATGCTGTGATGCTGACTTGCCGGTCCTCCGCTGTGATCACAAACAGGTACATGAGGTCCCCGTGCATCTTGCGGTTCCCGGGGGGCGGGTTCCAGCCACTCATGGTCAATACTTTCAGGCACTGCAGGGGCTGCAGGGATGGCCAGGCATGAGTGGTCCATGCTTGTCGGTGTGGAGCCCTCCACCCACCAAGGATCCTCTTCCTTACTATCCCAGGGAGGCCCACCTTCCAGTCACGGTTCTGGGGCTGCAGGGGACACAGTGGCCGCTCCCGGCTCCCTGGCAAGATGTACTCAGGTGGCGTGCAGTCGATAGGGTCCATCTCCAAGCCCTTCTTCCGCTTCCCGCTGTCTGAGGGACCCGAGGCTGGCGGTCAGCACAGGGCCAACAGGGCCAGCCATCTCCCAGCCTCATTATGGTCCTAGTCTGGACACCTCAGGCCCAGGCCCCTCTAGGAGGAAGGTCTGGTCCCTAGCCCCTCAGCCTCTGGCCACCCTGCTCTCTGCCTCTCTGTCCAAACCCTGTTCCTAATGCTTCCTGCACCTCCGAGGTCGCCGTCAGTGAAGACACTCAGGAAGGACAAGGAGTTGCAATCAACTCCATTGAAGGCATCAGATGGGTCCAGACTCTTGAGCAGGTCCCGGACGTGGCGCACGTGGATGCGGGCCTCGCGCACTGTGTACGGCTCTGTCAGGAAAGGAAGGGCAGGCAGAGTGTCACAGGGTTCTTTGCCCTGGAACAACCTACTCAGTACAGAAAATAGTCTGCAGGGATGCTACCACGGGCATTTTCAACCCTAGGCTTCCATTTTCAAATTCCACCATGAATATAAAAAAGCTGCAGTTCTGGTTTCAAAACATAACACACAGTCCACTTGCTGCCTGCGGGTGAATAGGTATGCTTATTCATATAAAGCCTCCTGCCAAAGGCCTCTTGAAACACACACAAGCCTTGGGGAGCCCACAGGTTGCCTGCTTTCCATGCACTAGTGCCTTAGTGGGCAGGGCCTTAAGAGTTGCTGGGCCCCCACGGCCTCTGCCTTGCTCTCCCGGGGCAGCCCTCACTTAGGAGTGGCCTGAGGACTTTCCAGAACTTCCAGAAGTTTTCAACTTCAACACTACCCCTTTATCCCTCCGTGTGTGTTTTCTGGGACTTTAATGGCAGTTCTTTCAGAGGAAGAAAGAGGTTCTGTGATAAACTGAGAACACCACTGAGCTACAGACCTTTTCTACATTTGTTCTTAACAAGCAGATAGGTCCTGGAGACTTGAGTGGCTTCTCCCCAGGGAACTGTAGTTGATAGTCACTTTTGTTTTACAACCACGCCAGTTTCACCACACCAGTTGACAGCTGACTTTAGGCCTAACTTCCCCACTCAAGAATCTTTTGGGGTTTTTTCGAGATGGGGCTGTCACATGGGCTAAACTACAATGGTGTCATCACAGCTCACTGCAACCTCAGACACCTGGAACTCAAGCCATCCTCTTGCCTCAGCTTTCAGAGTAGATGGGACTACAGGCAGGCACCACCACGGTGAGCTAATTTTTTCTTTCGTTTTTGTAGAGATATAGTCTCACTATGTTGCCAAGGCTGGACTCAAACTTATGGCCTTAAGCAATCCTCCTGCTTAACCCCCCCAAACGCTGAGATTACAGGTGTGAACCACTGCACCCAGTTTTTAGTTTCCTTATAAGACTTACCATCTATCTTTACAGAATTTAATTGAGCTGATTTCAAACCCTGGCCTGGTACTGCCTGATTTTTATAGAAATGTAAGTCTGTCTTTTAACCTGTGGGCCATGAAGTTGGAGGCCACAAAAGTGATGGCATAAGTAGTTCTGTGCTCTAACCTCACCTCCACATGCTTATTTGTGACACAGAGATCTCAGCAAGGGTAGTACAGTGCTGCCTATCCCTGTTACTGGGACTGTCCCCTGGGCAAGCTGTCCAACTTCTGGACCAACCTTCCACCACACGGAGCACTGAGCTCTCCTGCAGCCCCTCAACGCTGCGCAGCTCTGAAAAGTGATCCAGCATGTTACCATCCAGGTGCAGCGAGAAACAGGTGCGGTGACAGGTATCTTCACGGTCCATGAGCACCTGGTGGATCTCTTGCACCATCTCCTGGGGGGATACCTGCCAAGAAAGTCCAACCACTCTGGTAAAAGGCCACATAGTGGGGAAAGAGAACATATGCCCTTGTCCCCAGCCCAAAGCATCAAGAATAAGTACCCAAAGTACTTAGTTTCCCACCTTTTAGCTTCTAAATTCCAGACCCTGTTCAAACACCATGCCCACCTGCCCCTGGGTGTGTGTGCAAGACAGAGTCTGGCCCCACTTGGTCCTAGAGACCAAGAGCAATCCCTGACCTGAGACTCAGCAGAAGGGAAATCTGGGGGAGAAAACAGCAGCCTTTCCCTAGAAGGCAAATGTCTTTTGCCTTCCAGAGGGGTGCTCTGGGGCCTTGCCTTGTCCCCCAGTGAGTTACGAGTTTGCAATGCCTCTAGGTTGGCTCTGCCTGTGGAGACTACCCTTCTGGTGGGTAGTAGGGTAAAATTGCAGGGGAAGAGGCTGGGAGGTGCCAGGACCCCAACACTGACCAACCATAAATACTCCTCTCCCCAAACAGAGCTGGCTGCTAGCTATCCTCTAGCCATGGGCAATGACCTGAACCTGGACTTGATTCCCATGTCTGCCACACTAGCTGAGTGATCTTGGGAGAGGCACAGGACCCTGGCTTTCCTGCCTATGTGGGGCCAGGACACACAGGGGCAAAACTTGGCTTCCTGGCCTCATGCTCTAGGTTCGGGCTCTGGTCCCTAGAACTCCTTCCACCACCATACCTGCAGGGAGAAGGGTTCAATTCCAGGAGCCACAATCTTCACTGAAAAGCCAGTGTCCTGAATGACAATGACTTCCTGTCCAGTGGTCTCATCTCCCGGCTCAGCCTCATCCAGCCCATTTTCCCTAGGTGGCTCAGCCACCCGCTCCTCCTTCTTCAGGCTCTCGGGGCAATCCCCATTCAAGAGCATGACTGACGGTGGCTCTGGGGGTGAAAAAAACAGAGCTGGGTCAGGCGGGCCCAGGTGGCCCAGGTTAGTCACCAGTTGAATGGTGACTGCGATCCTCCCAAGCCCCGGCCCTAACTCAGACAGCACAGTTCTACCTCACCCTTGGCACCTGAAGGGACACTGTCTTCTCATCCTATTCCCTCCCTTTTCACCTGCTGCCCCTCAGTCCACCACAGCTGGTATCCACCTGGGTACACTGCCCAAGCCACTCTCCCCAGAACAACTGAGGGCCAAGACCAAGGGTCTTCTCCAACACTAACATTATCTGGCTTCTTAGCAGCACCTAGTTTCCCTGCTGACTTCCTTCTCCTCTTCCCTGACCAAAGGGACACCCTTGTCCCCCACTCTTCATGTCCATCCTCTTCCATTGGCCCTGAGAAGCCCAGCCTCCCTTCATTCTTACCTCTCCTTCTCCCAGGGCTGCCAATAATATCCTCCTGCCTTGCAGCTCCTGTAGCCAATCCTGGCCTGCAGTAAACTTCTCAGACCAAGGTGACAGCACTTACCATGCAATTTGTGGCTGTCCTTTAGGCACCACTAATGATCCATCTTTTGAGGATAGAATTTATCTGTGAAGGCCTCTCTAGTCACTCTCTAGTCACCCAACCTAAATCCCCTACTGACCCAGGAGACCTGGCCTCTGTAGCCATAGCCCTGGTGCAGGCCTTTCTTCTATTTCAAGAGTGCCACTTGGAACCCTTCTCATAAGCCCACTGTTCCACAAGATCAAGCTTCTTTCTCTCTTTCTTTTTTTTTTTTGTAGAGTCTCACTTTATCGCCCTTGGTAGAGTGCCATGGCGTCACACAGCTCACAGCAACCTCCAACTTCTGGACTTAAGCAATTCTCTTGCCTCAGCCTCCCGAGTAGCTGGGACTACAGACGCCCACCATAACACTCGGCTATTTTTCTTTGTGTTTTTTTTTTTTTTGAGACACAGCCTCAAGCTGATACCCTGGATAGAGTGAGGTGGCATCACAGCTCACAGCAACCTCCAACTCCTGGGCTCAAGCAAGTCTCCTGCCTCTGCCTCCCAAGTAGCTGGGACTAGGCGCCCACCACAACCTCCAGCCATTTTTTGGTTGCAGCTGTCATTGTTGTTTGGCAGGCCTGGGTTGGATTCGAACCCACCAGCTCAGGTGTACGTGGCTGGCGCCTTAGCCCGTTAAGCCACAAGCACTGAGCCTATTTTTCTGTTTTGCAGTTGGGATGTGGCCGGATTTGAACCTGCCACCTTCGGTATGTGGGGCTGGCGCCCTACTTGATGAGCCACAGGCCCCGACCAGGATCAAGCTTCTTAATACTCAGGCACCAACCTAAAGTCAACCCCAGCTCCTGCTCGCTGAGGTCTGGCCACATCAAACTACTGGAAACCTAACAACAGTCCCACATTGTCTCTTCCACCTCTACGCTTTGGTTTATGCTGCCCAGATACCCTATTCACCCTTCAAGGCCTAGGTGAAATATGCCCTGATGGCAGAACCACTCTCCCCCCAACCCCCCACCCCCGTCACTCCCACAGACATGGCCCCACTTCCCAAGCAGGTGTTCTGCTGCATGGGGTTGGCTGTCCATACCAGCAGCTCTATCTGCCACCTTCTGTCTTGCCTAGACTCAACAAAAAAGCATCACATTAAAAAATTAATTTCTGTAAACCTCTAGCTAAGTCTAATATTTGTGGATAGTACCCAAGTCACATGCTGGGGTGGGGGTTGGGTGTGGGTGGTTGGCAGGTAATAAACTTTCCACTTCTACCTAGGAAGGAGCAAAAGGAGAACCTGTCCCTGCCCTGGGAAGTAGAAGACTCCTCTCAGAATCCTCCAGCATAACACAGACCTTCCTGCACACCCATCTGGCAAAAGGGGACCCTGTCCCCCAGGGCCTGCCCGTGAGCCAGACTGCCTGGCTTGGCTTGGCTGGAGCTCAACTGCCCTGTCAGTGAGAAGGGTATGGTTCCCCTTCCAAAGAGGACAGCTCACCCAGCTCTGCCCATTCCATCTAGCCCCTCCTCCCCCCCTTCCCTACCTAGCTGTCAGGAGTGGGTTAGGGTGCATTTCCACAGAACTGTGTGATCCCTATCCAGACCCACCAGAAACGTGGACCAGCGACTTCAGGGAAGGGATCAACGCAGTACAGAAAGGCACGCCAGACCAGCCTGAGCAGCATAGTGAGACCTCGTCTCTACAAAAAATAGATACATTAGCTGAGCATGGTGGCACGTGCCTATAGTCCCAGCTACCTGGGAGGCTGTGCCAGGAGGATGGCTTGAGCTTAGGAGTTTGAGGTTGTGGTTGAGTTAGCATAAGACCATGGCACTCAGGCCTAGGCAACAGATTGAGATCCTATCTCAAAAAAAAAAAAAAAAAAAAAAAAAAAAGGCTCGGCACCTGTGGCTCAAGCAGTTAAGGTGCCAGCCACATACACCTGACCTGCTGAGCTCTTTTCCCTCTCTGCACCTTTCTCCCATATCTCTCCTCTCTCCCTCTCTCTCCCTCCTTCTCTTTCCCTCTCTCTCTTCTCTCCTCCTTTTTTTTTTTTTTTTTGAGACAGAGCCTCAAGCTGTTACCCTGGATAGAGTGCTGTGGCATCACAGCTCACAGCAACCTCCAATTCCTGGGCTCAAGCGAGTCTCCTGTCTCCGTCTCCCAAGTAGCTGGGACTACAGGTGCCTGCCACAACGCCCGGCCATTTTTTGGTTGCAGCCGTCGTTGTTTGGCGGGCCCGGGCTGGATTCAAACCCGCCAGCTCAGGTGTACGTGGCTGGCGCCTTAGCCCATTGAGCCACAGACACCGAGCCTCCTCTCTCCTCCTTAATGCTGCTCTGCAGTATCCCCCGCCAACAAAGATCTTTCCTACAAAAAAAAAAAAAAAAGCCAGGCATTGTGTTAGGCGTCTGTAGTTCCAGCTACTTGGAAGGCTGAGGCAGAAGAATTGCTTGAGCCCAGGAGTTGGAAGTTGCTGTGAGCTGTGATGCCACAGCACTCTACCCAGGGCGACAGCTTGAGACTCTGTCTTAAAAAAAAGGCACACCAGGGGACAGAGGGAGAAGGCACTTTCCTCCATTCCTGTCTCCCCACAACTTAGAGATTAAACAGGACCTCCAGGAGTTCAGATATAGTCCTTACTCCAAGTGAGAGTGTCTAAGGCCCAGAAGGTTCAGAGCCTCGCCCAAGGTTAATGAGTCAGAATGGATCCCAGATTCCCTCCCGCAGTCCACACCCCCATGTGTCTATGCTGCCCCAATCCTTGCTACTGCGGACCTTCAGTAACTATGTCTCTCCAAGCCTGCAGTGAAACTCCCAAGAGCAGCAGGATGCACCAGCACTTCTCTTCCCAGTGAGGAACAGCTCCAAGCAGGGCAACCCCCAGCCCCCAGCATTTGAGCAACCCTGCCCCAAAATGAAACCCTGCTTGATTCTAATGACAGATAGGAGAGGCAGTGGCTTGTCAGCTTTCAAAAAGCAGCAGAGGAATGCCAGGAGGAAAAACTCCCCCCAGTCAGCTACTAAGGAAGGTTTTACTACCTGGCAAGCCCTGTGAACAAGGGGAGAGGCAGGAAGGGCCCCTGCTCAACATACAGCAACAGTTTTGAGCTCTGAGATCTCAGAAGTGGGGAGTCAGAGACCTGCACCTAGACATGCTCCTTGGCATGTATGGAATGGGGAAGATCTGGAGAAGGAAAAAAGACAAGTAAGGTGGCCACAGCTCCCAGTCTGCCTTCTCCGGAGGGGAGCCTACTGGTCCCAGGGGCAACTATTCCCTGATCAGATTTCAGAGGAATGTAGTTGATTCCCCAGGGGCTTCCTCTCCCCAAGATAGCACTCCTGCACCTCCCCATTTGTCCAAGGAACCCTGAAGGTCTCCCCACCACTGGGTAAAGGCCAAGTTATCTCCCCAGCAAGAGGCTGGCCAGCTGGTTCATGCAGCCCCCACTGCCCACCTGGTGCAGTTGGCTCTGGAGTCTTGTCACTGCCATGGCAGCAGGCTCAGGCCCAGCACTGCCTGTGTTTCTCATTCCAGGCTCTGCCTCTGCCGCTACCCTTGCCCTAATGTAGCTGGTCGGTGCTGGGCTGGAGCTCCGGTTGGCTTTGGGTTTCAGTGGGGCCAGGCCTGCTGGGGCAGCCTCAGGAAGGGCACACTCCCCCTGCCTCGAATCATACTCAAGGTCGGCCAGAAGGACGGCTGTAGGCCAGGAGGCCTCAGTGGCTCCAGGACCCTGGAAACTGCTGTCAGCACTCAGGCCCACCTCCCTATACCCCCCAGAAAGGGGGTCACTGCTGGCAAAGTTACTAGGCAGGTTGAAGAACCTGTCACTTGCGGTACCTGGACTCCTCAAGATCGAGGGCCTAGGAGACTGGCTGGCAGGGGAAGGGCACAGCAAAGGGGTCCTCTCCTCAGCTCCAACCCCACTGGGGGTGGCCAGGACTGCTTCAGCCAGCTGTCGGCAACAGCTGGTGCAGACCCGGGCCCAGGCCATGAGGTGGCCACCCCTGTTCACCAGTCTGCAGGCACTGATCACCCTGCCCACCCCCTGGTCAAGTGGCTGGCTGGGGCCTATGGCTCCTGCTGCCCCCTGCAGGTGACCTGGCAGCTATACCTTTCCTGAGAGCCACTGGGTCTGGTGGGAGGGGGTTGGGCCCTCAGTCTCCCAGAGCCTCCAAGCTCCACCAAGAAAACTGGCAGGCTCTGTCTTCCCTTCCCAGCAGCCCCGGCACTGCCAGGAGAAAACCACGGCTCTCCCTGGGGAGAACAGAGCTGACAGCAAGAAGCTGAAGGCCACTGGGCTGAGGAGAAAGAGCATGCCCAGCCTCACCAGGGGGCCTTCCCAGAGCCTCTGACTTGTTGCCAGAGCCCAGTCAGGACTGCTCCGGCATCCATATTAACCAGGATGGAGGCGGGATCCAGGCTCTCACTCCAGGTCCCCTCTCCCCAAGTTCTAGGGACCCAGGCAGCCCAGACTGTCTGGCACTGAGCAGACCCTTAGCCTCCTCACAGCCCCTATGAAGCATTCTGGAACTCTCCAGCCCCTCCCTACACACACCCTAAGCCTCTTGTGAAAGAGGTGGGGCAGGACAGTCTGGCAATGACCCCAAGGGAGTGCTGACAGCCCCTCCAGGTTATAACAGAGCTTCCAGGCCCAGCCCACAGCAGTTTCCTACATCAGCCCATCTTACTTGAGGAAACTGAGGCTCCAGAAGACTAGCAGGGAAGCTGCCCCTGTGAGAGGCAGCAGGCAGCAAAGCCGGATCAAGAAAAAATAGGTGCACCCCTGAGAAGGGATGAAGAAAACAGGTGTGTCAGATGCCCAGGGGCGCTGCTCCCACTGGAACTCTTCCAACCAACCCCCTAAGGGGCCAGGCTGTAGTCCACCAGGTAACAGGTAAGCAGCACCTCCTTCCTCCTCTAGGCCTCTTTGCTCCCCCCAGGAGGCAGCTCTATCTCTAGTCACAGAATTCCTTCAAGCCTCTATGGCCCTGGGCCAGCACCCTCTCTTCCCATTTCCCAAGGGGCACCGCTGAGGCTCTAGTTTTAGGGGAAAAGGAAAAAGGAGGTCCTCTGGAAAATGGGCAAGGATCGCCCAAACACTACTCTGCATGCAAGCAAGCTCTCAAGCGCACGCACAGCCACCCAAGTTTTCGTTGGACAGATTATTGTGAAGAGATAAAGTGTCTCCTTGTCCTGTTTTGGGAATACTGGGATCCCAGTAGCAGCATACAGGAGTTAGAGAGAAAACTTAGGCTACCTCAGGTGGCCTCTGTGTACCTCCCCAATCTGGCATGGTCTCTCTCAGGAGACTGGGCCAGAGCCAGGCCACACCTCAGCCAAGGCCTCAGCAGGTGAGGCTTTAGCAGGAAGTAAGGCCCCAAAAGACATGAGCCCATGCTACGAACCCAGGGCTTCAAGGAAAGAAGGTAGGGGGCAGGCAGGTAGCCTATCAAAGACCCTGAGGAGGTGGGTACCTGTTTGCCTCCTTCCTGTCCCACCCAGGCCAGAAGCAGGTCTTCAGGGTCTGAGGATCCAGAGGTCCTCAAGCTGCTCTACCCTAAAGCCTACCCAAGAGCTTCAGGATCTTGTTGGGGAGCTCCAGTAAGCCCCTAAACTCCTCCCCAGTCTACCAGCCTCTTCTCCTCCCCCTCTGGGACTCAACTCCTGGGAGTCCTCCCCTAGGCAAAAGGAACTCCACACCACTGTGAACTTGAAAAACCTGCCGGTTCTCTTAACCCCTAAAAGCTGCTTTATTCCCTGGAAGGTAACTGACCCTTGCTCCCCCACACCAATCCCCCAAAAACTTAATCACTTCTTCCTTAAGAGGACTGAAGTGCCTTCGAGATCTGGTCATGGGCCGCAATTCTGATGGTCAGGTAAGAGCCTGCTGGGGGTCTTCTTTAAGCCCGTCTCTTTTTAACAGATCTGGGCTGGCTGTAATATAAGTCCTAGATATCTATACCAGCTTCCCAGGGGCACAGAAGCCAACATTCTACCCACTAGTATGCTCCCAGTGTCCCCCTGAAATGAATAGTTGTGCCCCTTCCCAACCCAGCTCAACCCAAATAGAGACCCTCAGCAGATAAATGAGAATGGGCTTCACTGATGCCCTCACAGAAATCCCCAACAAACTTTGTTCTCCTCAGCCCTACTGTTCTCAGCTCACAATGCAAACCACCCAGCTTCCTCTGGGCCATGCCAGGGCAGCCTTGGCTTGCTGGCCATGAGCTGGAAATCCAAATACTTCCCTTAACAAAACTGCTATGTGACCTTGGGCAAGTCCCTTCAATTCTTCAGGTCTCATTGATAGAAAGGAGATTGCCTGACCTAACTTCCTTTAATCTCGCCTGCCCCACTGATTCAGAACCACATCAGAACAGAGCCTGGCAGATTGGAGTTACTGGCATTTGCTGTTCTGACCAAACCTTGGCCTTCTCTAGGCAATGGGCAAAGCTGCCACAGAACCTGTCCCTCACCCCAGAGTAACTTTGCTGTGATGGGACAAGGTCAGAGAGCTTAACTAAGGCAGTCCTCATCCTGACTCCCAAGTTAGCTGGGAAGGGAGATGATGATGAGCTAAGACCACAAATTCTGAATGATGACAGTCAGAGGGAGAGGGAAATAGGAATAATTCTGCACTGCACTTCACTGTCACCCAGAACAGAGAGGGCCACAGTCCAGGCCCAGACTCCGAGGAAGATTTGGGGAGATGACAACGGAGGGTCTGAGAAGGGTCTTCCAGCTCCAAAACTGGACTATGAGACACGACAAAGGTGAAGGGAACCAAGAGTACAGAAGGGGCCTGGGAGAAATGGAGGGAAGCAGGCCCCTCCCAACACAAGCTGCAGCCACTCCCAAAACCACACCACACAGCCCCCATGAGAGAGCTCCACTCCACACTGCTGACCTTTGCCTTAAAAACAGCTATTCTGGTCTGACCCACTTTTCGCAATAAGGCAGGTTAATGATCAAGTTCTGGCACAAACACCTCCCCCTGCCAAGGAGTTTGGCTTAGATCCCATGCACAGGCAGACCCTCCCGAGGTCAGCCCACCAGGCTGATATCTAAGAGGGCAGAGATCACAGCCTGAAGAAGTGGAGTTAAAGCCTTGCCGCTGGGGATGAGCTAGAGAAGCCCCCTCACGACTCACACATTCCACCTCCTCGTGCTGTTCCTAGAGTTCAAGTCTGAGAAGCTTCAAGCTGAGCCTCACTCCCAGGGCTGCAGCCCTGCGCACAGGGAGTGCCTGGGATCCTGGCGCTAAGGTTGGCCCTAAGGACGGATAGCCCGTAAGTGCCAGAGTGACCCTCAACACTGAGGACTCCCCAACCCCGGGAACGGAGGGGGTGGGGCCATCGATTCTATCGGTCTGCTGCAGCGGCGCACCCCGAAACCGCGTGTGCGCGCACGTGTCCCCGCGATCAGGCGCGCGTGTGCCCGCCGCAGTTGCCCTCCCCAGGACCCCACGTGCAAAACCCGGACCTCAGCCGGGGGCGATAGTGAAGGTGACCTTCAGGGCGGGGGTGGTCCGGTGGGGCCCAGCGAGATACAACGGAGTGCGGCGCAGAGGCAAGGTGACGGTCCCCGAGGAGTCCTGCACCTGCCTGTCCGGCCTGCTTCAGCCACCATCCTTGCCCAGCAGCCCGCTGGTCCCGGCCCCACTCACCAGCTGTGCCCGGCCGCCCCTTGCCACCGGCCTGCGAGCCATGCTCCCGGGCGCTATCGGCTGGGGCGGCCGCCGGCAACTCGTCCGTCTTGATGACCATGGTGGCGGGAGGGGGCGTCCAGCTCGGCTGCCCCGGCCGCCCGCCGCGCCACTAACCCAAGTGCCCTGCGCGCCGCGGCCGCTGCGGGAAGGACGGAGTCACCGGCCCACGTGGTGCGCGCTGTAGCCTTTGACCCCACCGCCGCTCCCCTGCCCCGCCCTCGCGCTCGGCCCGGCCCACGGAGGCCCGCGAAGGACAAAACCCGCCACTTCTCTTTACTCGTCCACCGACGCGGTGACTTTCTCGAACGCCTTAAAGGCGACGTACTCTGTCTTAAAAGAAAAAGGCGTCAATCCCCGGGAGGGGCGGGGCTTCAGAGAGACTCCCGGCTGTTCGCTGCCCGTGGGGCGGGCACGGTGACCTTGGGTGGAGACTTCTCGAAGACTACAGTTGCTAACCCTCACCTCCCCCAGCGACCCTGTGTTTCCTCTGGCAGATCTACCAAATGAACAGTCTCTAATCAGCCCTGTTGGCGTTGCCCTCCGGGTACTCCTCACCAAGTGTGAGATTTCCCGCCGAATGGGTGGGGTTGGGGTGTGTCTGGATTATTGAGGAGAGGGCAGAGGGGAGCCTAGATCACCGTAGTCACCAGAGGCGGCGGATGAGGCGATGGCCAATGCGGATAAAATGTCAGAAATGGACCCAGCAAACTTTGAGCAATAGCGGGCTTTTCCCTACCAGCGTCCTCCTCCACACCCTCCACCAATGGGTCCTCATTTCTGGGCTGGTATCATTTTCAAGTGGAAGAAGCTGAGATCAAGGTCATGCAGACAGCAAGATGTAGAACTAGGTCTGACTAAATCCATAGTCAGGACATTGTTTGAAGCTTAGTGTGGACTGAGGAGCGAGGTCAGTGCTACACAGGTGACAATTGAACCAGGTCTTGCCTACAGTTCAAGTTCTCTAGGCAGAGAGAGTCGAGTGGAGGCCCTTGTGAAGCACATAAGATATATTCCTGATACTTGCCAGTATCTAATGGGAATTGGGAAGCTGAAGTTGCAGAGCTAGACTAGGAGGCCCTACCTTAGGGCCTTGTATAATTGCAAAGAAAAATAGCTGTCCTGGAGTGCAGGTGCAGGAGAGAGCCATTGAAAGGCTGTCAGCGTTTAAGCAGGAGGAAAGGAAGTGATAAGTGTTACGATTCATCTTTCTGAACGATCACTTGGCTGCTTTGTAGTATGGGTAAGGGGGACTGAGCTGGACTAGAGGGAGATGAGTTAAGACTTCGTTTGTTTGGCTCGGTGTCTGTGGCTCAACAGGCTAAGGCACCAGCCACATACACCTGAGCTGGCAGGTTCGAATCCAGCCTGGGCCGCCAAACGCCAATGACGGCTGCAACCAAAAAATGGCTGGGCGTTGTGGCGGGTGCCTGTAGTCCCAGCTACTTGGGAGGCAGAGGCAGGAGACTTGCTTGAGCCCAGGAATTGGAGGTTGCTGTGAGCTGTGATGCTATAGCACTCTATCCAGGGTGACAGCTTGAGGCTCTGTTTCCAAAAAAAAAAAAAAAAGA